>PVIC010042187.1:0-15907 GCA_004025085.1 Thryonomys swinderianus
TTGTAAACTTTATTATTGCATATGACAACAGGCAAGAAAAAAGGCCACTAATTAAACCATAACATAAAGGTTATTTTAAGCCACCAATTAAACCATAACATAAAGGTTATTTTATGCCATCCTATTTTCAAAGTACAATTTAAATAAGATCTGTTTCAGAGTCAAGAAAATACTGAAAAAAAGAGATCTGAAATCTTAAACATAATTCAAATAAGTTAAAAGATAAAAGAAAAATTATCATCTTGCATACTAATCTTTGATATCTACTGTATATCGATAGCATCCCACCACAATTTTTAAGGTTTGAGCTGGAAAAAAAAAGCTTTACAGCAAATATATGTAAAATGAAATGAAAGGCACGGGCAAAAAAATGCATCTTGAGCTTAACCCCACTATTAAGTAATGAAAACAACTGTAAAGAGCAAGAGTTCACTCAGAAACAGCTGCGCTTCAGAGAACATCTCCCTCAAAGTACTCCTCCCTCACTTCAAGGCACTTGAAAACAAAAGGTGCAGTGTACGGTTACATTACATCCCACCTGCTACACTAACAAAAACTTGCTCTACCGGACAATATCCATGACTGAGAAATATTAAGTACAATAAAAGAAAAATAATATGCTTAAAACTGACAGATGAGAAAAGTATTTACAATTAACTTACACTTGAAAAAGAAAAATTGAAGGTTCACATGGAATCAGCACCTGGTACAGACCTTTTTCTTTTTCCAGAGAGAATCTGAGGCAGATTCAAGATCGTGTCACCACTACAGCATGTTTTCTCACTCTCATTGTATCGACTTTTTTTTTTTTTTTTGGTGGTACCAGGGATTGAACTCAGGCCCTTGAGCTTCCAAGGTAGGTGCGGTACCACTTGAGCTAAATTCCTGGCCCTATCAAGATATTTTTAAATCTCCGCTACAATATAATGATTGCTAAGAACTTTAAATATTAAAACATTTATAGGCATATTCCAAATGATTCTTGAAAATCTTTTCATTTTTCATGACAGTCCTATGAGAGTCTTTTGATAATGACTTAAATTTAGGTAAACATCCCACTATAAAATGCTTTTTCTGCAAATCTCATAATTTGCAGAATTTCCTACAGACACATTAACCAGAATCTAATTTGCCAGCATCCCCAGGTAACTAAAAGAAATGTTTTAACACAATTTTGGGGACAAAAAAAGCAAATCTCCAGAAAACAAGTTGATTTCAGGACTCTTGAAAAAGTCCCACTCCATTTATTCAATAAAACGCAAGGGTACAGAAAAGGTTCTCAACCGATTAATCTTACCTGTCAGGGCTCCGAGCTGGCTGCGGTGGCCAGGTTAGTCTTGCCACGTTTATTGAGATTTCCAGAAAGGTTTAAAAAAAGAAATAGTGAAAAAAAAAATAGCTCCTGTGACTTAGGAGCTTTTATCTAAATTTTTTCTTTTCTGCCTGTCTGATCTCTTCCCTCTACTAGCTTACTCTCAACTGCCTTTACAATGGGAATCACAGGCAAATGGAAAGCAAATATTCCAGAAAAACAATCAGATGCCCAGCTCACCTTTTAAAATTATCTAAGGCAAAAAAATAAAAAATAATCTAAGGCACAATATCCCACACATGGACAACAAATTATTTGATAAGGCACAGGACTGTCTTCAAAATCTAATAAAATGACTATAAAATCTACTTACTGCAACTTAAAATACATGAACATGTATAGTACTTCAATTCTTGAAGGTGAAAAACTTATTTATAATTCAAACTAACCTGCACTGGAGCGCACTACTTAGTAATTAAGATTTTACTGTGCATTTTTTCGAAAATTTTTCCTCCAAATATTCAAAATTTGTCTCCTGCTCAGACATTATTTTCTACAACAGTAAATGACTTTTAAAAAAGGGAAATCTTTAATCACCCTTAATTCACTGTCTTATATTAGTACTGATGCAAAAATCTGTCCTGCAAACAGATGGAGAGAATGGGATGGCGGTCCCTTAGCACATTTCCTGCAGCTCCTTGCATGAAGCTTGGAAGTAGTTGGCATTCAGTAACTGTCTATTAAACACTTTTGTCCTCTCTTAACAAGTTGAGGCATTGCAAAACACTCCACCCCTCCAGAGTCTGCAGCCAACTCCCGAATCCAGATCGCCTGTGGCCTTTCACGGATGAAATGAAACCTCGCCGCACAAGAAGTCCCAAGATGAGGGTAAGGAAGCCACCCGACTCCATCCCGTAGGACGGCAGATCCTCCATTCATCCCGACAAGCTGTACAATCTGAAGGCTTTCCTACCCATTTCTTTTAAACTACGTCTCCCGCCTGGATCTGTAGGCAGGGGGCACGAGCCTCCGCCCCACCCCGCAGACAGCCAGGCGTCGGGACACTGGGGACGCCTGCGCAGAAGCTGTCTTCTACCCTCCTGGCCCCTCTAATCAGAAGGGTAACAATACCCCCTCAGAAAGACAGGCAGGGAGGGCGGGGTGGGGAGGGGATCACTACGCGTCTGCGCGCTCCCTGACGTCTTGGCGCGGCATCGGCGTTCGAAGGGCTCCACGTGAGCGCGCCCGCGCGCGCCATCACCGCCCTAGTTGACAGGGTCTCCTCACCTGAGCCGGGCTCCGCCCCCCTTCTCTTCGCTAGAGGAGGCGGTGACCCTTCTCGGATCGGACCTGACTGGGTCGGAGGAGGCGGGAACGTCCAGACAGCTGTCGCCGTGATGGGACTTCCTCCCCCTTCTGCCCGCCCCCCAGCACACCCCTCTTCAAGTCCCCCAGCTCCTTCGGCCGGCTCACCGCCGCTCTCTGAGAACACAGCGGCGGTGGCCGCAGCAGTAAACGGAAGTGACGCAATGGAAGAGTGCCTACCCGCTTCATAATCCCGCCTCCTGGATGAGTTGCGACCAATCAGCAAGTGTGCAGGCGGAGCTGGGTCGGAGGGCAACCCGGCGGTACGGAACCTAGAGGGATTTACTCGGCCCCTTGAAAAACTGACCAATCCACGGTCCCAGGAGTCTTTCTGTGTTTACTACAGACAGAATCCTTGAGCGCCCTGACGAATCACCATTTACCTTACAATGCGTAACTCTGTTATCAAACGCCTTTTAAGGCGGGACTTATCACTAAACGGTTCTACGTTTTGACCCTAGAAAAGTGACTGTGAACTGCAGCTAATCAAAGCGCGTTGTGGTTGATCCAAATGGGTTTTCCAACCTAATTTCTCCAATCACAAACACTACTATCCCGGAGGCTGGCGCGGGGGAAATAATGCCTAGCCATTGGCTGGCCCTATAGGATTTCCACACTCTTTTGACGCCCTGTCTCAGTAATTTTGGGTTTACTCCCTAACGCTAGTTCACTTCTTAGAATCTCCGTGTGCCCGGGGTTAGAAGTTGCAATCTCGTAGTTATTAGAAAAGGTAAAATTAAGAGAAGGAACAAAAAATAGAAACGATAAAATGAAATTCCAAGAGGGTGTTTAGGTTCAATTATCCCAAAATCCAAGGCTAGAATGCTTAATTTAAAATGCCCATCTGATGGCAGTGAGGTGGACCCCGCCCCAGTCAAGAGTGGTGGCCTATCCGGAGACACCGGAGTCTGAAGAGCCCGGTGGGTGGGTCGCGGACTCCAGAGTTTTGCGATTGTCTCGGTATTCCGTGCCGCAGGTCATGCAAACAGTCTCCAGAACCAAACACTTGAATGTATGTATGTACGTGTGTATGTATGTACTAAGATCTCCCAGCGATGTCTCGCACGTGGAAGGGTCGCAACTCTAAGGGGACGCTGTCAGAAAACGAGCTCCGCGACGGCACCGGGCTCACAAGCGCGATGGACACCCCGAGCCCTGACTGAGGCCGGCAACCAGCGCGGTCCGCCTGGGCGCCTGAACCGGTTACCGGGGTCGGGAAGAAGCCCTTCCTCCTCGGGGAAGAGCGAAGGACGCGCGCGAGGGCCTTCTGCGGAAATAGTCCAGGGACAAAGGCATCCTGGCAAACGCTGCCCGGTTGTATTGGCCTGGTAGCGCAGGATGAGGGGAGAAGAGACTTCTTTAAAAAAATAATTTAACATCCGAACAGCATTGTAGCTGATGCTGTTCCTCCAGACGTTAGTACGTAATGGAAAGCATTGCCCTTCAGATTTAAGTTCTGGATGAAATCTCATGGTCAATTTTATTCATTAAGAGTCTGTGACATTTTATAATGCTTACACATGTATTTTAACTAGATCAGGCTAAAATAAAAATAGTATTGAATATTGACACTAAACTAGCACAGTGACCCTTTCATGTGTGGTCTTTATAATAATTCCATAACTTAGATAATATCTCAAATATATGGACTAACAAGAAGTTAAAATGACTGGACATGGTGGCACACGCCTGTAATCCCAGCACTCAGGAAGCTGAGGCAGGAGGATGACTGTAAGGTGGAGGTCAGCCTGGGCAACATAGTGAATCTCAGGCCAGCCTGAACTACATAACAAGACCCTGTCATTTAAAAAAAAAAAAAAAGAGCGTGCCTTTTTTTTTTTTTTTTTTAAGACAGGGTCTCACTTTGTAGTTCAGGCTGGCCCTGAGCTCACCATGTAGCCCAGGCAAACCTCGAACTCGGCAGTCCTCCTGCCTCTGCCTCCCAAATGCTGGGATTACAGGTGTGAGCCACTGTGCCCAGCATTGTGGGGTGTGGTACCGATTGCTGGTGGGCGTGAGTCTCCGCCCCCAATATTTTATCATTGTATGTGGTTTCTGGGATCAAACCAGGGACCTTGCGCTTGCTAGGCAGGTGGCGGAACCACTGAGCTAAGTCTCTGGAATGGGCACACTCTTATACTGCTATCATTGATGCTGTGTTTGAAAATAAACTGATAGTTTCTACAAAAATTTTACATAAGCATTTATTCCCATCTATCTGGCATTTTCTTTCTAGAAATGTATGTTACTGAGATGGGAAGTACACAAAGAGGGAAAGGAGATACATCTGAGGCTATTTATCACGGCTTTGTTGGGGGATGGCAACCACGACTTGTATTTGCAAGAAGGCTGCTATATATAGTGAGAAATACGTATATGTGTGTGCATCACTAATGATCCTATTTATATACAAAGCAAAATAAGTGTAAGGCAAACTAGTCTATAGAAGGAAAAGCTCAGGCTCAAATTTACAGTGAAAGGCATAGGCCTAATTTACAGGTTTATATCTTTTAAGACTCAGAATTTGAGTTGCCTGTAAAGGAAAAACAAAAATGTAACCTAAGGTAACTTTATGTCCTGGACCTGCCTTTTCTTAAAAGTATAAATTTTAGAGGCCTGGAGATTTAGCTCAGTGGTTCTGGCGCCAGCCTCGCAAGTGCAAGGTCCTGAGTTCGATCCCCAATCCCTGTAACCAAATACAACAATGCTGGGTGTGGTGATTCACGTCCACCAGCAATCAGCACCACGTACCACAGGGCCAGGCATGGTGGCTCACACCTGTAATCCCAGCACTCGGGAGGCAGAGGCAGGAGGATTGCTGAGTTGGAGGCTTGCCTGGGCTACGCAGTGAGCTCAGGGCCAGCCTGAACTACAAAGAGAGACCCTGTCTAAAATAAAAAAAATACATACAAGTTTTAGAGAAATGAGTTCTGTCATATCCTGGTACAAATTCTCATTGTTGAGTGTGATTATGATATGTATATAAAATACCAATAAAATATGAAAAAAGTGCAATTTTTAAATTCTCTTTTCTATCTCTGTCTTTTTCTCCCCCCTCTATCCCTCCCTTTATTTTGAGACAGAATGTTCTCGAGTCACTGTTTCCAGGCTGGATTTGAACTTGAAAACTTCCTGACTCAACCTCCAAGAGTGCCTTTTTCCTTTCCTTTTTTTAAATTGGGTTTATTGGTACATTTTATATACACGTTATGATTACAATTGACATTGAAAATTTGTACCAGTATATGGCATGACTTAACTCTCATTTTTTCCCATTCACCTGCTCCCACCCTTTCTTTCTACCCATCTTTATTTGCCTGTAGTCCCAGAGATTATAAGACTGTAGAGAGTAGGAGTGTGAGTTCAAAACCAGTCTGGGCAACATTAGGAGACCCTGTCTCTTATAAGAAAATTAGGGTTGTCAAGGGGGTAGATGAGCTGTACAGTACACATTTGAGGGTCTAAGTATAGAACCTATGGTCACAAATTTTTAAAATGTACATATATCAATATATATGAGAATTTAATGTATGACAAAGTTGACATTTCCAGTCACTTGGAGAAGCATAATTTTTAAATTTTTAAATTTTGAATTTTTAAAAGATATTGTGGGATTATAGGCAGACCATTATAGGACATAGACCATTCACGCCGATACAAGCTACTACTTTTTTGTTTTTTGAGACAGCATCTCGCTTTGCAGTTCAGGCTGGTCCTGAGCTCACTATGTAGCCCAGGCAAGCCTCGAACTCAGCAATCCTCCTACCTCTGCCTCCCGAGTGCTGGGATTACAGGCGTGAGCCACCATGCTTGGCATTTGTGGTGTGTGGTACTGATTGCTGGTGGGCATGGTCATCACACCTAGTAGGGTTGTGTGTTGTTACCAGGGATCAACCAGGGACCTTGTGCTTGTTAGGCAGGCACAGGAACCACTGAGCTAAATCTCCAGCCCTGAGCTATTAAATTTTTTTAAAATTCATTAAAATTTTATGTACCTTCAGCCTGGATCAAGTAACATGCCTAGAGTCCCAGCCACCTGAAAGACTAAGATGAAGAATTGCTTGGGTCCAGGAGTTTGATATCGGGCTAAGCAACATAGAAAATACTTGTCTCAAAAATAAATTTTTTTTCCATTCTCATCAGTTTCCTTGAAGTTAATGTTTCCTTGACTACCTAGTGAGCTCAGAGCCAGCCTGAACTACAAAGCGAGACCCTGTCTCAAAAAAAACAAAATAAAACAAAACAAAATAACCTTCATTCTCAGTGATTACACTTTTAGGATTATATCATACAGATACAAATAAGTATAAAATCATGTGCTAAGTTATTTATGGTAGTAATATTTATATTAGTAAACAATCCAAAACAAGGTAAATATTTATCTTGAGGTCTCTACTTTCATGAGTTCATCTAGACTGAATTACTTCCGAAAGGCCTTGCCTCCTAATAAATTTGTAAATTTGAGCCTGAGTGTTTCCTCCTATAGACCAGCTTACCTGACAAACAGTAACACCATCACCTTGGAGTCTAGGACTTCAACATACTAAATTGTGATCAGCTTCAAGCCTTTGTAAGATTGTCTGTCTCCCTGGTATGTATGGATATAGTGAGAATGCATTTATCCCCGAGGAAGGGCAACCTAACCCTGAGTCAAAACTGCCTTGATCTTAGAGTTCTCAGTCTTCACAACTGTAAGAAATGTGTTGTGTAGGCCATTCGCTGTGTGATGTTTTGTTATAGCAATCTCAGGAGACTAAGAAAATTGTATTTGCCACCCTCTGCCCTGGAGAAACCATGAGAAACATTGTAAACAAGGAGGTACATCAAATTAACCAATAGTGGAAATGAAGTGCAATACAAAAAAAAACCCCAAAACAATGAAGAAAAAAGAAACAAAAAGGAGATGGAACAAATACAAAACAGTAACAGTAATTGTATTACCAGAATGCCAGAGTCCTGTCCCATGCTGACAAAGAATGAAATCGCGGATGAAAGAAGAGGGTGCAAGTAAATTTATTTAAAAGATATAAATGCAAGAAAATAAAACTCCCACTAGCCAGGAGGGAACTCCGAGTAGAATACCCAAGAAGGCTCTTTGTGTAAGGACTGTAAATAGATTGAGAAAGGGAGCTCATGCCACTGTGTAAATAATATAATCTATCAGACCAACCTCAGAATCTAATGAGGAAGAGTGCAGAATCTTTACACACTGGAGAATGAAGGATTTAGTCCAAGGTCTGGAGCTCACTGCAGTGTCTTGTAGGAGTCCTTGTCAGGAAGCTGAAGAGTCTATGCTGGAAGCCAGGAGATGATGCCCAAGATGACAGCAAGGGCTGGAGCTCCTCTGAAGAACAGAGGCATCAGGGTCCTTTCCTATTTCCCCTTTATATCACCCATGTGAGGAGTTATCCTAGGGTGGCTCTTTGATGTCATAGTGAGTGGACTTGCTGAGCCAAATTAGCTAAGCTTCTCTTAACAAAACTTCCCAAGTTGATCAAATCAACCATCACAGACCATGTATTCATTAGGGTCCAATCTGTGCAATGTTTTTGCATTGTCTATGAGGAGCTCATGTGCCCTTTGAGCCAATAGCCTGCCTGATCATGCTCTGGGAAGGTCCCAGAAACCTGAAAGAAACCTGGAAGTTGTTTTTGTAAGGTCCCTGGAGGGTTGTGACTAAGCAGACTCCATTTTGGGCTTCCCAACTCCATTTTGGCGCCACTGTCTTCACTGACTAATGCAACCCTCATTCTTGTCTCACTAATTTTTTGTTATAATTAGAGGATTGATTTGGAGCAGGGTCTCACTTAGTAGTTCAGGCTGGCCCTGAGCTCAATATGTAGCCCAGGCTAACCTCAAACTCACAGCAATCCTCCTGCCTCTGCCTCTTGAGTGCTGGGATTACAGGCATGAGCCACCATGCCCAGTTGGAGGTGAGATTTAAACACAATGATATTAGTAACTGCATGAAATATAAATGTTTTAAAAACTAAAATGAGGGCTGGGGATTTAGCTCAAGTGGTACTGCACCAACTTTGGATGCACAAGGGCCTGAGTTCAATCCTTGGTACTGTAAAAAAGTAAAAATTAAAAAGTTAAAAATAAATTTATAACCCCTAATATTAAAAAGCAGAGGTTAGTAGATTGACAAAACACCAATACTGAATTATATATAGTTCATAAGAACATTGTCCCCATTTTAAACTCCATATGGTAGTACATGCCTGTAATCCCAGCACTCGGAAAGGCTGGAGTAAGAGAATCTCAAATTTAAGAGAAGATATAACACTGAATATGATATAATATTAATTACATAAATACATACACAAAACTGGAAAGAATGTTAAAATGGTTACCTTTAGGTAGGGTAAGATCAGGTGTTACTATATTTTAATTCTTCATATTTTTCTTCATTTTCCTCATTTCCCAAGTCAAATTTGTATTGCTTTGATAATTTAAAAAATGTGATATCATTGGGAAAAATAAAATATTTTTACAAGCAAATCTAATATGCTTAAATTTAATAGGTGTTAATATAAAATTCTGAATCTTTCTCATAAAAAATTGTAGAGGTGATGTGACTTAACAGCAGCAGAATCATGAGATTTTTTTTCATGGGTAATCCCAACTAAGATATCTGTAAGAAGCACGGATGGTTAGAATAAATGCACATAGTGGAGAAGCATTGCATGTACCTAAAACAAGGGAGGTGGTAGATCCCTAGTTCTGTGCTACCCAGCCCAGAGTTGGAGTATTGATCCACATAAGCGTCAGTGGGTTAGAAGGATCCAAGTATACTGGCATGTGTCCAGGAAGTGACCGAAATGAGGGAGGACCTACAGATTTTGGTGTATGAGGACAGGCTGGAAGAAACTGCTGAGGCAAGAACAGGGGAGACAAATGCAAAGCAAATGTGGCAGTTAGGATGAAGTGTCACCTCGATGTGGGAGATGGATGGAGCACACTTTTGGGTGTATCTGGGTGGGTTATGGAGTGTGGAGTCTATGTATGATCCTTTGCCCCTTCCTCTCTAGCACTGTTCACCTGTTCTGTTTCCCAGCTACAATGAGCTAAGTAGCTATATTCAGTCCTTCCACCATGACGTTTCTACCCTGGAGCCATCTTACCATGGATGTAATTTCCTTAAAGCACGAGCCAAATTAAACCTCACCTTTGAATTATTTGGTTGGGTATCATGTCCAGTAATGAGAAAGCCATAATACACATGGCAAGAGTGATCAGATTTTTAAAGTGCTTAGGACAGAAGCATCGGTTTTGATCTACGTGCTCGTGGAAGGCAGAACTAAAACTATAGGCAGGAGCTACAACTGCAGATTCAGAAGGCAGATTTAACTCCATGTCGGGGTGGGGGTGGGAGACTGCTCCAGAAGTCTGCCCGAAAAAGATGTAGTTGCTCATGTCTGCAGGCGTGCGAGAAGAGAGAGAGAGAATGATAGAGAACACAACAGTAGAGCAAGAGGAAACACAGAAACCTCGGGAGAAAAAAGAGACAGACACAGGAAAGAGAAGCGAGGTAGAAGAAGCAGTTTTCAGGCTCAGGGCAAAGGGGATCTCACTAGCCGTCTTTACTAGTAATATTATGAAGTACCAGCAGGTGGAGATATTACACCAGGAAAGGAGACCTTTGCTTTTCTGCATTCCCCAAATCTTTTTCCTTGTCTGAAAAACGTTGCTTAGAGAGAACTCCATACGACTCTGAATTTCCAAACTAAATTGACAGACATTTCTATGGAAAATTCTTCTGTGATTACCCATGATTGTAATTTCGAAGGGACCATCGTAGGTTGTTTTTTGGTCATTGCCTCCATAAAACTGCTTCCATCCTGTTCCATCTCAGTTATTTCTGTACCTATTGATAATACACATACAGTGTGTATGTGTGTTTTGAATCACTTTTTTGTTTTGAATTAGTTTTACTGGTACATTTTATACACGTGTTATGATCATAATTGACATTGAGAAATTGTGCCAGTATTGAATCACTTTTAAATAATTTAAATAGGGGTACATTACCATCTGCTGTCCAGCCTCCCCATTATTAATACTTCCTTCCCCGGATAGATTCTCTTACCACTTTGAATTCTTGCCTGTGATAATTCTGGGAGAGTAAGTAGTTCAACCTCAACAACCTCCAGCCTATGGATGATATTTTGAGCAGCAAGGCTGCAGTGTATCCCTATGTCATCAAGAACCAAGACACTTATCTCAAGATCTACTGGGCTGGAGATTTATCTTAGTGATTCTGGCGCTTGCCTAGAAAATCCAAAATCCCTGGTTCAATCCTTGGGAACCACATACAATACCGGGTGTGGTGACTCACGCCCACCAGCAATCAGTACCACATACCACAATCCTGGACGTGGTGGCTCATGCCTGTAATCCCAGCACTCTGGAGGCAGAGGCAGGAGTATTACTGAGTTCGAGGTTAGCCTAAGGTACAAAGTGAGCTCAGGGCCAGTCTGAACTACAAAGCAAGACCCTGTCTCAAAAAACTACATTCAGTTCGTTATAGCCACTATGGTTTTCTTTGTCACTTCTGAACTGACTCAGCTGCTCTTTTTTACTCAGGCAATATATATCAATGGAATATCTTTTATATGTAAACTCTATGCTAATTGTTTCAACCAACATTATTAAGTATTTTTGAGTTCTAGTTCCTGTGTTAGGCTCCGCTCCTATAGTTATTATTTAGATCCATTTATCATGCATTCCATGTATACTGAGGGTATACTCTGTGCAGCCACTGTTCTGGGAGTTGGAAGTACGAATACAACAACAGTAAAGAAAAAGAAATCTGTTTATTGTTTAACTCCAAAATTATGGATAAACACAAATGAGTTTAGAGACAAAAAGATCATATATATGTAATATATATGGACATATATAAGTAATTGGACAATTAACTCTTCTTTTTACCTTCTTGAGCAATTTCTTTGAAAAGCCTTTAGACGGAGTCAAACAACTTAATCAGACAAAGAACTATGAAAGCATCATTTTTTTCTTTAATAGTAGAATTTGAACTAAGGGGAAGTTTATTTTAAAACACAGCCTGGCTTAGTTGCCCAAGCTGGCTTTAGACTTGTAATCTTCTTCTTGCCTTAGCCACCCGAGTAGATGGGACTACAGGTACATGTCATTGTGCCTTGCAACACATGATTCTTTTTATTTTTTAGAAAACCTAGATTTATTTGTTAAGCTATTACAAAGGTAAAGCACTTATCATCAGGAGTACTTTAAGGAACTTATCCTAGTTCACTTGTTCTGTTACAGGAAACTAATCTAAGAAATTAGAAATTAAAGGCTATAACCTAAGAGGCCATCACAGAGCAGACTGGAAAGATAGGGTGAAAGGGACAGAAGCTACCCAGAAGTCAATGGTAGGATTTGCAAGTGGGATTTTTCCCAAGAGACTATCAAGTCAGGTTTGAATTAATCTGGGTCCCAAATTAGTGAGAATCTTACCTGTGGAAAATGAAAGACTGATCCTCCCTGAGACCTCTACCTTTTGTTTTAGGGATAAGGATATCCCTAGGCCCCAAAGAACTGCTTCCACCACAAAATCTTTTTAAAATTATTATTAATTTTTATCTTTATTGGTACATTGTATATTCACCCCAAAAATCTTAATTTGAACCTATTTCCTGCCCAGTTTTATGCATTTTTACCACACTGTGCTACTAGTATAGACAATGCATACAGCAAAGGCAGGAATTACAGCTTAATGAGCAGGTATCTGAACGTAAAGTTTTAGGATAAATAATAAACTACAAATACCTCCTTGGTTAAGCTAATTCATCTTTGTTAATAAAGGTCATAGTTTCTTCTCCTGGTGGCAACTTGCTATCTCAGTATAGTTTGAGGAAGAACTGGTTTAAGTGAGTTTTGGAGAAGGAAAAAGACTGTCATCAACCTCTTTCAGAGAGAGGAGACAGCAAGTTCCCTCCTACAGTTATGAGCAGAATCTTTTTTTTTAAATATGAAATACATTTATTCAGCCCCCTTTTTTCCCCCACACTACTGGAGATTGAACCCAGGTACTTCAGGAGCAACCTAAAACCTGCCCTTTACGTTCTTTCTTTTTTTAAAAATTGAATTCTTTATTGGTACATTTTATATACAGCTCACAATCACACTCAACATTGGGGAACTTGTACCAGTATATGACACAAGTTAATTCTCATTTTTACCCATATCCCTACCCACTCCCAACCCCCCCACCCCTTATATACATGCTATTTCTTTTTCTTTCCAAATCATATATATGAGCATAATGTTAAAGCAACATAAAGCATTTCCAGTGGTCGACATCTGAGTCTTCAAATTATCCTGTGACTGTTGGTAGAGTATCTACTTCCATGCCATCTTCATAATCTTATTGAATCTTCTGTCCATACTTCAGCCATGATATACTGGCTGCTCACAGACTGGGAAAGCATTCCTTCTAGTCTCTCCAGTGTGGCTTGCCATTCTGCTATTAATTGAGATAATCCTTCTTCAAAGGTATAAAATGTGGGGATAACCCCATGCTTGATCATGTGCTACCACATCATATTCTCCACAATAATCAACTGAGTCTTCACCTTCAGGATCTGAGTGCAAGGCCTAGCATTCACCATTGCTGTGAACATTGCCTCTAATGTTGATTTAACACTAGGCACAAATCTAAATTCAGTAATAGGCTCAATATCATCATCATTGTCTTCCTGTTACGAACAAGAGATTCTTTTTTTTTTTTTTTTTGCTTTTTGAGACAGGGTCTCGCTTTGTAGTTCAGGCTGGCCCTGAGCTCACTATGGTGCCCAGGCAAGCTGCCACGAACTCAGCAATCCTCCTGTCTCTGCCTCCTGAGTGCTGGGATTACAGGCGTGAGCCACCACGTCAGGCATTGTGGTATGTGGTGTTGATTGTTGGTGGGCGTGTCTCCACACCCAGCATTATATGTGGTTACCGGGGATCAAACTCAGGACCTTGCGCTTGTGAGGCTGGAACCACTGAGCTAACCCTCCAGCCCAACAAGAGATTCTTTAATTTCTTCAAATTTAGCATTCACCATAACATACAAATGCTTTTGTGGATAGGTATTTAGGTCTCTGGACACAGCATGCAAACTATTGGTGAGGTATTCCAGTGAGAATCCTAATTTGGAACCATCTAACCAAAACAGGCTGCTCTTAGCAGTGTAAAGGGTGCCAGTGGCTTTTCCTGTTCAGCACAGCCTTGGTATCTGGCTGGTGGTGCTGGAGCCTTTCATCCAGCCCCAGAGAAAGAAAACTTGAAGAGGCTCTTTCCAGCTGGAAGCATGGAAATACAGGTTCAGAAGGAGCTGGGCCACAGGAATCACTCTTGGCACTGGCCTCCTTCGGCAACACGTAATTCTTCTTTTTTTTTTTTTTTTTTTTTTTTTGAGACGGTCTCGCTTTGTAGTTGAGGCTGGCCCTGAGCTCGCTATGTAGTCCAGGCAAACCTCGAACTCAGCAATCCTCCTGTCTCTGCCTCCTGAGTGCTGGGATTACAGGCATGAGCCACCACGCCCGGCACTGTGGTATGTGGTATTGATTGCTGGTGGGCGTGAGTCTCCACGCCCAGCATTGTATGTGGTTTCTGGGGATCGAACTCAGGACCTTGCGCTTGCAAGGCAGGCGCCGGAACCACTGAGCTAATCCTCCGGCCCAACACATAATTCTTGACAGGTTCCTTTTGCTACAAAACTCATACTGGGACAGTTGCTGAACTTGAATGTGGTGTGAAGATTATATGGTAGTATTGTGAATGTTAAGTCCTTGGTTGTGGTGGCTGTATTGTAGTTATCTAGAGAAAGTCTATGTAAGTCATCTTTCTGTTACTGTATCAAAATATCCAAGATAATCAACTTATAAAGAGGAAAGGCATGTTTGGGTTCATAGCTTGGAGGTTTCAGTACATAACCAACTGGCTACACTGGTTTGGTGCTATGGAGAGGCAGCTCCAAAGTCGGAGCATGTGCTTGAGTAAAGTTACTCACCTCATGGCCAGTAACTAAAAGAGAAAGAGGAAGGCCATGTTCCTCAGTGACCCAAAGATCTCTGTTGAACTCTTCTTCTTAAAGTTCCTACTACTTCTCAAGAGCTTGAAGAATAAGCCTTTAACAGTTGGGATATATTTAAGATCCAAATGATAGCAGTCTTTTGAATTGAAAATATAGTTTTATGAGGTAAATAGAGTATCAGGTTGACAAATAAAATGGTTCAGGACAAATAGTTCTTTTCACTGGACTTGGAATATTTCTTTAAGTCCAAGGGTGAGTAATTAGAATAGTGTGACAAGTGCCAGGCAAAGGTGCATGAAAATTTTAGGGTTATTTGAAGATCCTGGGTGTTTAGGGGGTAGGTTCTTAAAAGGCAGCAATTGGAGAACAAAGATGAACCTGCCTTGAGAAGTATAGCCTTTGGACAAGAGGGTCTTGGGCCTGGGTTGATGCTTAAAGACCCTGCTTTTGGCCAAGTGTGGTACCACATTCTTGTAACTCTAACACTCAGGAAGTTGAAGCAGGATTGTTTGAGGCCATCCTGTGGCTACACAGAGATCTTGTTTCAAACCAAAACCAATGTTCTGCTTTTGCCCTTTTTCTACTTAAGTCCCCAAGAGGAAAAGGGCTGTTGAATCCTCAGAGACAAAGAAGGACATGTCCATCACCTAGATCTCTTCCATCTAACAGTCCCCCCGCCATGCTTGGAAGTTGCTGAGCCTCTCCATCTGCTCCATCCTCCCCGATTACACAGGTATGTGCATGCTTCAACTGGAGGAGGAATCGTGGCGGGTAGCTGCGGCCAAAGCCTGGCCTGAAAGGTTGGGGATGGGAAACCTTACCAGGGAGAAGCTCTGAACCAGGGGCCATATTCACCTGGAGCTCCTGTCAGAGAATTCTAAATTTCATCTTGGCTTTTTTTAGGTCTTAGGGAGGTATCTTTGTCGCAGTAGAAGGGAAAAAACGACGGTCTACAGTTCCACGCGTCACTAGGGCTGAAGCTGCAGATCTTTACTTCCCGGGGGGTTCGGCTCTCTTTAAACCTGTCAAGGGAAAGGGAGAGCGCTGGGCCAATCAGATGCTGCGTCTCGCAGAGGAATGGCGGCGCCGTGTGGGCGAAGACCATGACTCTCCGCCTGGAGGGGGTGGGGCAGAGAATGGACAGGCCCAGCGTGCCCGGCGTAGGGGGCGGGACCTTTCCTCAC
>PVIC010042188.1:0-15901 GCA_004025085.1 Thryonomys swinderianus
CTGCCTAATGTCTAAAAATATTCTAGTGATGTGGAAGAACGACCCTTAATTACTGAACCTTCCAACATAATAACACAACTTCAGGCTGGTCCTCAGCCATCTGGTCTACCAGACCCTGCATGTGGACTTACTTTGGTTATATTTAGATGGGATTTTATGTTCCAGTTAGAGACAGAGAGAAAATAGATCAGAAGAGACATCTAATTTCATCAACTAAACCATGCTTGCAAACAAAGGGGAAAGAACTACCTGACTGTTTTTACTTTTATTATCCCCTCTGGCACTCCTGAGATAAGAAAATAAGTGAAATAAATATTTTCCATTAGCCCCTGGGATAAATCATGATCTACTTTGACAGGCACCTCAACAGCATCCACACGTGTGATGGCAAATAATGACGGCAATGTTTTTTGAGTGTATATTGATTTCCAGGCACTTTGAAAAGTACTTGACATGACTTTTCTCCTTTGGTTGCCACAATATTTGTGCATGGCAGACATAACTATTATCCCTGTGTCACAGACAAGCAGACTCAGGCATGGAGAGTTAAGACTGGGTTGGTGAGTGTTATATCCCTTTAGCCAGACTCTGCGGATGCTACAGGGCTACCCTCTGCTAGCTGCCACCCTACCTGACTGCCACCTGCCTTCATGCTCACCCATAACGTCTGCCTGAATCAAATGTTTCACATGCAGGAATCAAGAGCTCTGGGATGGCTGTGGGGGACCTGGGGAACTGGTGGCCAAGATGATGTGCTGCCAGGGGTAGCCACCTGCCCACCCCCTGCTCAACCTCTGGTGCCAGAAAATTCATGCTGGGGGTCCCTTCCATACCCCATCTTCCTCTAGTCTCCTGCATGCGCTCATGAGCCACTCAACCAATTAAAAGAAGAAGGCAGGACGCAGGCTGAGGTCTAAAGTGACCTTTACACACTGGGTGGACATACTTATTTTCCTTTGCCTTTCATGTTCCAGATCTTGTGAACTGTTTTTTTTATTAAATACCACCGGTGAGATTTCAAAGGCAATGAAAACTGCAAACAAAAATCACCATAGTGAGGTCCAGATACCCCCGATTCTCAGCTCACCCTTGCAGAGGCCCTGACTATGTGTGCTGAGTTTGCAGTGTGATGAGGTGCACAAAATTTCTGATCCTGACCATAGAACAGAAGCTGGAGTTGGGGCCCAAGGGGGGGAAGCCCAGCTCCTCAACCACCAGCTCTAAGACACCACCTGGAGATAGGCCACCCTGCTAGGGCTTCGTTTTTACAACGTTCAACTGACAAAGAGGAATTCTCATGATCTATAACAATACAATGTGATATAGATAGATACATGAGGTATGATACAAAAAAAAGTAAATGTTTAAATTTATTGTGGTAAAGGACACACTCCACTCAAAATACTCTGGTTCCCAACACACTTATCCTATTACTCTCACCACTCTCTGAACCTGTTCTAGAAGTCCTGGTCCATGAGTGTCTTTAGTTTCGTCTCAGATGCCTGTGTGTTTTAAATTGATTAAAAACACCAATAATTCATGGTCATTTTGGGTATGGGGAGGAGCCATAAGTCACACAGTGCCTGGCCCGCCGGATAAGGTGGACGAGGACACAGCGTCCTGTCTTTATGAGGCCGCTTTGGTTGGGGCCTGGCAGCAGCATTCCCTGGACTTCCGCTCACACCTCGTACAGACACTCATGAAACGTCACTTCCAGAGGTGCTCAGGAAAGTGGCAGGAAGGATGCAATGAGTGTGTGCTCAACAAGGAGGAGGATGTTGAAGGGCACTAATGGCAACGCGGCACACAGCCTGGAAGACATGTGGCCTAGCGTAATTTGCACCAGAGGAATGTTTGTCCTGGGATCTCCAGGAGCGAGGAAGGAAGGTAGGAGTTGAGGGAGGGGAGTTCTCTGGACAGGGTCACCTCTGAGGAGCCAGGGAGACCAGGCACATGGAGGAGCCTCTGCCTTCTCTGCTCACGGCTGCAGACAGACTCTCAGGGAATGTGGTACGTTCCAGGGCCACGTGGGCTCTTGTCCACCCTCTCCTCTTGCATGACACCACCAGCCAAGGGAGGGACAGGGCGACACCCCAGGCCCAGCCTCCCCGCCCCGTAAGGCTCCTTGACATAGACATTTCCAGCTTCTCACATGAGCTGCCAGACATGGAGGTGGGTGGAGTTCAGCCTTGCTTTGACTGTTCATCCCAATTCCGGGAGCTAGACCCCGAATGACTTGTTCACAGCTGACAACGTCACATGAATGAGCAGGTAAACCTGCAGCCAATCCCAGGTGCCTACGAGAGCCAAAGCGCCTCTGAGAGACCCCGTTGCGCCCCACAACCAAGCCGTCTAATCCTTCCACGGCGCAGGCTGTTGTCACCCACATTAGGCAAAGTGCCCAGCACACCTCCCAGCCCTGAGGCTCAGCAGCAGTGAGCTCAACCACGGGCATCACACTCGACTTTGACAAAGTGCAGCCGGAAGAGCTCATTAAGCCTCCCCAGCCGCACATCACACGTGTCCAATTCCCTAGCCACTGACAAATGGCCTTCATAAAATATGACTAATTTGTCCAGGAAGCAAAATTTCTCAAGGTCTAGACCAGCGGTGGCGAACCCACAGCACACATGCTGCAGCCAGCTGTTTGTTATCACCAAAGACTAAAAGGTTTGCCTCTTCCCCACCCCCGACAGTTCTGGATGATGCCAGAATCCTCAAATAATGCCACCAGGCACAATATGGTCAGGGAGCTCATCGTGTCCCTGACTTCTCGATGACCATCAGGGCCTTGGGGGCTCCTGTGTGTGCCAGGCCCCACCTGCCCCAGGACCTTTGCATCACCCCTCTACCCTGGAATGCTGTTTTCCTGGTGAGAGCAAGGGTCAATCCTTCCCCTCACTTAGCTAATTAGGAAAATATGAACCTCTCAATGTGACTCGTTGGTCCCACATTTTTAGATAATTTTAAATCATCCCTTTCAAACCCCCTATATTCATTTTTTGTTTTTTCCTTTTCTAATCATATAACACATGATTTTTACTGATGTGTTTGTTTTCCATTTCTATGCATTTGCACATAAAACCACCAAAGGCAAAGGTTTGTTATTCTCTGTCGAATCCAAAATATTTAAAACAGCACTTGATACCTGGTACACATTTGATACATAAGCAAGAGTCATTGATAATGATAAGACAAGAGTCACTGATAATACAAGAATATCTCCAGCTTGGTTTCCTAAAGTAAACTGGTATTGCAGACCTTCTGTATAGCGACAAATAGCAGAGTAACTACCTTCCATTTCCCAGGGGTGAATGAGTTCCCATCCTTCCACGGAGTGAACCTCCATTTCACTTCAGTGGATTTACATTTTTATTCTGGGCAAAGTATGTGCTTATGTTTTGACTTCCTCCCTGACAAACACAAATCTGTCAACTGTATCGGTACATCACAACAAGCCCTTAAGTGATGGTTTGCAAAAATAAATAAATAAGATCCAAAGGCTGCATAGAGTTCTGGCCCTCTTGACTAGTGTGGTTCACTCTGTCATGTAAGGATGTTATAAACTGCGGACATGTTTCCATGCCTGGTTTATTTATGGGGACTTTAGAAGTGGATGTTTCCTAGTGGAGTGACATCATCGCATCTCTGCATGGCAAAGGCTAAGGAGATAGCCACAGGCTCGCAGCCAGTTCTGCTGCCCCTCCCTTCCTGAGCTGGAACCACTGTCCTTGTACCTTGGGCCCCACAAGGAGTGGGTAGGTCGTAGTCAGCAAGCTGAGCCAGCTGCTTTGGGACTGAGTGCAGATGACATGTACGACGGCCTGGAAGATGTCTCCAGATGACAGTGTGCCAACTGTCCACAGCCATATTGCCTGCGCATACTCAGATCTAGCTGAACTGGATCTCGTGAGATTCTGTTCAGGTTACAAAGATTTGAGCAGAAGCTCTTTGCATCCACTCCCTCCCAAAGGTGGAGCCCAATATGGGGTTGGACCTGGTGACTTGCTGCCAATGGGTGGAGCAAAAAGAAGTCAGTGGGAAAAAGTCACCCGTGAGCCAGTGACCGGGTTTGGGGAGAATCTATCCCGGGGAGGACAGCTCCTGTCCTTCAGGCCATATCATGGACAAGTAAGGAGAAGGCCTGGGCATGGCCGAGGCCCTCAAGGCCAGCCCTCACCCCAGCACCTTTGGATAGAAAGCTGCTCCTGGAAAGTTGTTACATTTCCTCCAAAATTAGCAAGTAATCTGTGAGCAGTTCAAGTCCCACTGGAACTCGACCAGAGATTTTTTGTAAAATCCTGCCTTTTCTGAACATGGCCTTGTACTGTTCCTAAAGCTGCACACTGGTCAGAGTACTTGTCACCTTGCAGACCCAGTCTCCACTGTGCCAGGCCAGCATGACCAGGGCAGACCCAGCCCAGAAGCCCAGGGTAGGAGCGCCATGTCTTCTTCCAACCACATGAAGGAAGGAGGAGAGGTGATGGAGGTACAGTGTGAGATCTTCCCCTTCCACCCAGGCACCATGTCCTCCTTCACTGACGGGTCACCAGCAGCCCCATATAGCTTGCTCTTTCGCTCAGCCTTGGTGCAAAGTGCCTGTCATAATGTGGGCACCTGGAAGGGCCTTCCAGATGACCCATCAGGACACAGGAGATACAGTCAACTGCAGCTACCTCCAGATCAGAGCGCAGAACCAGTCCCTTCCTACAAAGCCTGAGAGCAGCTTTTCTTCTACCCCAGAACTGGCAGCCCAGGACATTCAGCTAAACCAGGGAGAACAAAGCAGTGTATCCATGAATAAAACTCTGGCTGGGTTGGAACAGCTACAGATATACTGGTGGACGGGGACCCCCCGGAACCAGGTGGCATTTCCAGGCTGGCTGCACAAGAGGGCACAGCATCCCTGTGCTCTGAGCATTGCTGGTCAGTACTCCGTTTCTTCCCTCTGCCCTTCATGGGCTCCGATCTTCTGTGCACCTCAGGGATTCCCCAAAATACTGAACTGCACAGAACTGAATCTTAGAAGTAGTCACTCAAAGACTGCAAAGTTTCAAACTAAAAAGGGAAAGCTTAGGGGCCACAATTAAAAAGATGAATGAAAGCCCAGGTAGGATTAGCATTCCTTGTTGTTCGGCCTGGGTTGCAAGTTTCAGCAGCTCCCTTGATCTCTTCACCATCTGTCTTAACCAGTCAGGGGCAGAAAGTTCCAGGCTCCCTAAGCAGTGTCTGTGTGGGCAGTTGGTCCTAGTGGTCAGTGGTGGTTGCTTTCAGCTACCAGAAAAATACTTTTTGATGTGTGTGGAATCCAGGTCTGAAATGAAACACTTGTCCAGGTTTTATTCCTCCCGTGTTACAGCTAGGACCTCAGGTCTTAATTTTGTACTATATTTCTCTTAGGCACAAAATTCACATTCCAGCGAATGTAAGAGGACTGAAGAATCTCACGGGTAACTGGGTCCTAGAGGGAATCAGACCTTCAGCGATGTTCCTGGGTCACGTGACATGCAGCTTATCTTCTGGGCACATGGGGACACCTCCTTGCCCATGGGTCCTGACAGTCTACAGGTGGATTCGAGCGAGAGTGAGAAGAGTTGACAAGGTTGGCACAGCGCAGATAGGAAGACCATCCCTATCTTCACGTGGGAGGCTTCCAGGCAAGACTCCTAGGGTGGGAGGGGACGTTAGGAACCCGACAGAGAGATGAAAAGCGTCAATCCAGATGGAGAACATTGGCCCAGCGTGACCCACGTCCATCCCTACGCAGAGCCTGTCGGGAGTTGCTGACCCTCAATGGCGCTTCTCGACTCTCAGTAACATGAGAACAACACAGAGAGGAACAAAGAGTATCTTGTAAAGAGAGGGATTTTTCCCAGCCAAGAACCCAGTTCTGGGCCTGACTGTGGCTCAGAGGTGCAGCTGTCTAGCATGTGACCTGAGCTCCGTCACCAGCAACCAGGAGAGGAAATGAGAGAATTATGGCTCCCGCCCTGCAAATCTCTTCTCGCTTCCTTGACGTTAAAATCTCTGTTCTTTCTGAGATTGTTGTGGGAGACAATGGCAGCTGGCATGCTTTCAAGTGACATCTGAAGGACTGAGATGATGGAAGGCAGAGCGTCACAGCCTACACCTCCCTCTAAATAAAACGGGCACTGGGGACGTGGGGTCCCCTGTCCCTCCGCTCCTCTCCCGCCACCACCGGGAACTAAACGACAGGAAGCAGCCGCTGTGCACAGGAGGAGAAGTGGACAGGACAGTGGGCCACCATGGCCAGGGCGCCCAGTGCTAACCACTCCCTGTCAGAAGAGGACGGCGCGGGCTGGAGAGGCACTGGCGACTTGTCAGACCCAGGCGGTGCTTTCAGTTCTGAGTTATAGAGGGAAGGTGCGTCTCCGTGTCCTCCTTCGCTGAGGGCAAGGACAGCTCTCGACGCATGCAGCGGAGGGCTCGGGCTCTGCGTCCTGTGCCAATGTGTCTTCTGCGAGGTGCGCAGGAAATCACAGTGCATGTTTAAGTTCAGAAAACTTATTCCAATAAAAGACAAGTTGCCACAAATCCCTCTCAATACGCTTCCTGTGCTTTAAACACTCAGCCCACCATTCCGGCCGCTTGCACAGCAGTCCTGGGAGTCCTTGCCAACGACTGCGCTCAGTGCACTGACCTGCGGCCGGGAGGAGCTGGGCCCGTCCCACACGTTCCTCCTTCGGGTCATCTTCACTCTGGAGAATGGAGCGCCAGAGTCACACAGTACCAGGTCTGGTGTGCACAGCAGGTTAGGACACGCAGCTTGTGGGCACAAGCCTCCTTTCTGCTGGTCCGTGTAAGCCACAGTCACCATACTGTTTTTATCACAACCTTGTAGAAGCCCTTGGGAAGAGGACTTCTAGACCTGCTTCCGGAGGCGCGAGAGCGGCGGGGATCCCTGCCTCGCTCAACTCCTCGGCCCGCCACCTCAGCCTGCCCATGCTCCTGCTCACAGTGCCTTCTCCTGACACTTTCTGCCAGAGGCAGCGGCCCCCAGACTGGCACGATCCGCTCTGGCTCCGCAGCCCTCAGCTCCGCCTGTGCTTTACGCGCTTCCACGGTCTGTGCTGGCTGGTGCCCACCTGCCCCCCGGCCCTTTCTGACAGCTGCCATGCCCCCCTGCTCTCTCCCAGGCCTCACACTGGCTGCCAGTTCCTGACTCACCAAGGCGAACCCGGGGCTGCAACTAAGCAGTTCAGGGAGGGCAAAGCCCGGGTGGGACGGAGAGCCAGGGTGGCCAGAGCACCCATGGGGCCTGCTCCGGGGGGCAGGGACCCTGGCTGGATGGCCAGAGAAGCCACTTGTCTCCTGATTTTGACTGCCTGCTCCTCAGCCTTCGGCCACCTCTGCAGGCCACGTTGTCTTCCACCACTGCCCACCCTGGAGCCCACGCAACACCTCTGCCACCGGATGTGGCACTTCAGCATTCAGAGAAACTCCTCCTTCCTTCCGCAGCTCCCTCCCTTCGCCCACTCAGCAGCGGGCACTTCTCCAGAGCCTGGAGGAGGCGCCTGAGGGTAAGGCCCTGGCGTGTGTGTCACCACGGGGTGGGTAACAGGTGCTCAGCGCAACTGTGTCTGAGGGCAGTCACCCTCCACGACGTCTCTGGGGAGGCTCAGAGGCGGCCCTGGGGTCCCAGGAAGGGAGGATGGGCCTTTTCATACAAAAGGAACCTTTCTGTTCTCTTTTCTCAGGGTTCTGAATTTTTTTTAAAAAACAAAACCTTTATTTTTTACCATCAATTTGGAAAATAAAGTTTGTTTTATAAATCGTTTTGGGTGAATTTCTATCTCTCAAATTACATTCTAAAACCAGGTGGCTTTCTCTGAACCCTCGTCATGTTCTTCCATATGTCGTGTGAAGGCACAGTTGCTATGGAAACTACTCATTATTTTTCAGGAGGTGGCTAGATATTTTAACAACAACAAAAAATCCCCGAATCTCTCTAGCCTCCAGATAATCTTAATTTATATCCCACAGTGGCTTCTAATTTTTACAGTTCCTTAACTAAGCCCTCGGCTGCCACTTTCAGCATCTCAGCAACCCACAACCTTGTCACTAAATGAGCTCTGGGGAATAATTCAGCAGTGTGATGTTTCCCTCACATTGCTCATCCTCTGAGACTTATAAAATTTTCTGACATCTTCGAATCCTGTTCTGTCTGTAGGGCGTGAGATACATATAGGTTGAACGATGTCTTAAAGTGGTGTTTGTGAACGTGTGTGTGTCTGTGTGTGTGTACACACATGTGGACTGAATTTTCAGAGCTGCAGTACAAACTAAGGAAGAATTTATTCTTTAATCCTTCTACTTCAAATACTTTTCAGGACAATTACCATATGCTCAGCACAGTGCTAGAATTTTTGAAGAATTTAAGAGAAGCAGGGGACAGCGTCCTCTGCCTTCAATACATTTAATATCGAGGAAAAGGAAATTAAAATAGAAGGTCACGGTACAGCAAGATGACATGGAAAATAATGTCAGGGCCACACTGACAGGAAGTTAGAGATAGGAGAGATAAAGAAGGGACGAAGCAGCCGCTGCCAGAGGCCTGAGCCCAAGAGGAGGTTTTGCAGCAATGATTTTCTAAAAGAATAAATAATGAAAGGATGAGATCTCACCTATTTAGGGTTCTCTTTTTTTCTGATTTTGTTTTCTTTTAAAGTTTTATTTGTATGTTTGTAAGACATAATAAATATACTCATGGTGGTGTCCAGGGATGCTGAGAGAAATTGCAAGATGAGAAATAAAGGGCCCAGGGACTCAGGAGAAGTGAGCTGGGGTTAGCAGCCCCCTTGTTCTAGTCTCTGGTTAGTGTGCTGAGGCGTAGTGCCCACCTAGGCAGTGAAGCAATCCAAAGAAATTTTAATCATCTCAGTCAGACACTGTCATTCTGGGAACCAAACATTAATTTTCATGGAAACACACAAAATGTAGGGGCTTCACTACATTTTATCAAAAAGGCTATTTTAAAACTTTTATAGTGTTTCCTATATGTTTAAACTTATATTCCCCATGGAATCCTTATATACTGACAACGTGTACTAGTAAAAATACAATTTAAAAAGTATAACACAACAATAAAAAATACAGTGTAAAAGAACTGCATTGTAAAGATTGCATATTAAGATTATTGGAGGGGGCACTGTGGCCCTGCTGATTTCCGGTCTCACTCAGACACTGCCCTGGAACCTTCACCCAATTTCTCCAGCTTCATTCCTTCTCTTTCTCCCTCCAATCCAAGCAACGCTCCCTGTTAAGCACAGAAGGACAGGGCTTCCCTGGTCAGAGACCTGATGCAGGCCTGGCAAGTGGCAGGACCCCAGGGATGCCACCACCTGTCGATGTCATCAGGAAGGAAATAAGCTTAGGAGTCAGAACCTCCTCGTTTCTTGCACTCTGCAGTCTGTAATCCACCTGGCACACTTCTCTTCCTTCAAAAAGACTATGTCCCTCTTTTTCATTAAAAAAAATCAAGCCTATTGTAGATACTCTAACACTTTATTCTCAGGTTCATCTGTCCCATGTACTCTCTCCCTGTTATTTCTGACATGGGCTGTTTCTGCTCGCCTTTCTCTTAAACCCAGCTCTACTCTTCCCACGTGGGATGGATGAGTCACCAACTGGCCCCCACAGCACCCTCAGGTAGCACGCATCACCTCAGGTCCACAGAACGGGCTGGAATACATGGGCCTGCATTAGCGTTTCTCCTATATTCAGTGTGATTTTAAAATACAGTGAATATTTAAAATTTACCTTAAAAAATAACATTTACAGTAAAAAAGAAAACACACCACCGTGAGTCCCACTCAAAGTCCTCCTCCTGACTTCAGATACGCTCTTTCCATCATCCTTGCCACTTGCAGAAGCAGTTCCGAAGGCCTCCTTGTGTCTTTAGCTGTGCCATCATCTCTGCCCTGATGTACTGAATCTATTCAACATGTTTCCTTCTCATGCTGATTTTGACATCAGGGAAGAATCAGGAGTCACACGGCGTGAGATCCAGAGAATAAGGGGGATGAGGACACACGTGGTGATGTGTTTATGAGCCCACTTTGCCACTGAATGGCACGCGGGAGCAGCATTCACCACAGTGTTGATCACACCTTGTAAAGACACTCATGAAAGAGAACCTGTAGAACTGCCTCAGAAAGCGGCAAGAGCTGCGGGATAGATGCTTTCACAGTGAGGTACGGTAATATTTTGAGTACGATGCATGGCAATGTGTCTTTTACTGAAATAATTTTATTTTCGGTTTAAACATTCACTCCTTGTACTTACATATCCTTCTTCTATTTGCAAGCTAATTAAATTGTTCGATTTTCTGTTATTCCAAATAAATATTTCTGTGCATTAATTGTTCCACCGCATGTCAGATATGCTTTAGGAAATTTATATGAAATAATTTCTGGATGTTGTGTATAAACAATTTCAACTGTACTGGAAACCTCTAAATTGCTTTCAAGAGTAGACTTATCATGTTGTCCTACCAATGATACATGTAAACTGACCTTTTTCCATATTCAGAAAAGATTTTGGGTGCTATAAGTTTTTCATTTGCGATGTGTCTCATTGTTGTCAAGGCACTTTTTCTAATCATTAGAGAGTGTGATCATCTTTGCTAAGTTTTCTAGCCATTCTGGTATCAAAATCTGGGAGTTCCCATAGTTTTTTTATTATTTATAAGTTACTTTTCTATTATTATGCAGAAAAAAATCTTTATTTCCCTTTTTTTTTTTTTTTTTTTTTTTTTTTTTTTTTTTTTTTTTTTTTTTTTTTTTTTTTTTTTTTTTTTTTGCTTTTTGAGACAGGGTCTCGCTTTGTAGTTCAGGCTGGCCCTGAGCTCACTATGGTGCCCAGGCAAGCCGCCACGAACTCATTTTTATTTCCTTTTTAAGGGGTACTTTTCATGTCCTGTTTCCTAAACACTTGCACACCTCAGTTTTGTACAGATATGTTGTAACTTTTCAGAATTTTTAAAAGTTTCAGTTTTTAATCTTTCTTTGGTACACTCAGAGCAATTAAAATAATTTCATATTTTTCTGTATAGACAGACATTTATATTGTGTGATTGTCCCACTGATATATGGTAACACTTGTCTCTTGCCCCCATTTTGCAGACCTAAGTAGGCATTTTAAGTGGTTTCCTCTTTCTTTTCTTACATCTTCCAAAGCATTCAAAGACGCAGCACAAGCCACTCCATAAGCAGTTGTGGGGATTAAAGGGGTTTATGTTGGAAACACGTTTAAGCAGTGCCTGCATCGTGGCGAGAAGGGTACAAATGAGATGTTGCTTCTGTTTCCTCCACTTGCCTGTTCAGTGTGTCCTTGCTCCATGCAGGTTCAGAAACGAAAAGCATCCCGGGAGAGAGAAAGGCTTTGTCACCACGGTTGTGGGTCACCTTCGTCATCATGCTTCTGCAGGACATGATCTTTCCTTAGTTAAGTAGATAATGCAGAAATGCAAACATGCAAACCCACTCAATACAGAGCATAGAAAAGACTGTCCTCAATCTTCCCACCCTGCTACTCCCCAAAGCGTCTGGGTCATACCTGTTGGCTAACTGTAGCCTCCATTAGGCATTTTTTACCAAAGCATAGGCAAATGCATACTCAAAACAATAATATAATCCTTACTACCCTGGGATTCACTATCTTTATTTATAGAATCAGTTTACGTTTTCTGGGGAAAAACAATCTACTGGAACTTTTACTGGGAAAATGACTTTATTGAGTCATTTCTGTAGAATGGATATTTTTAAGTAAATCATAGCAAGATTTCCCCTCTATAGACACGTTTTTTCTCAGGATCTTTATTCACTGCCAAGGACTTGAATCTTAATTTGAGCAAAATACTGAAGGATCTGCCCCTGATGTTGGCCATACCATAGGGGAAGTCTTTCACTGCAACAGTGCCAAGTACTGGGAACTTACTTCATGCAAGTGAAGACAGCCTTCACCCTGGGCCGGTGGGCAAGGCTGTGACTCGAGCAGACGGCTGGCCAGAGACGCCTGCTGTCCTCACAGAAGCCAGCCAACATGAGCAGGATTTGCGGACACTACGGAGGAACTGAGACTATTTCTAAGACGGACTATTTCTGTGGGCCAGGAGGTGGTCACAGCTCACTCAGCAGAGGGCAGCCCAGAGGGAACAGGAAGAGGGGCAGGGAAGGGCATGGAAGGGACTTGACAGATGAGCCTACTAAGGTAGCACGAGGGGCAGGATCATTGCCAAGAGCAGCCCTGTGGTGACGGGTTGGAGGAACGCTCCCCAGGTGCCGCTGCTGCCATCTCAACGCTTCCATCCGGGCAGTGAGGGCTGACAGCGGCCATGCTGAGCTCTCTGCATGTGCGCTAAGGCCGGAGATGCCGCAGCGCTGGAGGCAGGAGGACTTGTAGGTGGTGACTCGACTCCTGCACCCTCCACGGTCACTCCGTCCTGCTGTCCTAGGAAGGCCCACAGGGGGGCGCACCACGGGCCTCCTGTGCCGGCCAGCCCTCCCCAGGGGAGGAGCACCCACTGACCATGGCACGGGCCGGGGTCAGAGCCAATCTGTGGCTTCTGACGTGCATTTCCTCCACGCTGCCCTGCTCGGACCCAAGCAGTAAGCCTCTATGTCCTTAAATTCTTTACAGAGCCTTCAGCCAGGTCCTGCAGGGAGCAAGCACTGGTCACAGGCTGTCCACAGCCCTCGGTGAATGGTGAGAGGCGAAGGGTAAGTTCGGACGAGCAAGGACCTCTGGATGGCCCGTGATGGCAGGTGGCCCACTAGCCCCTCCTCCCGTGACTTCCATCCCGGTGAACGGACCCTGCAGGAAGGACCCGACATGCTCGGTCAGCTGCATGGGGAGGGAGAGAGCTGCACTCCCGGGGCACGAGCCCGCAGGGTCTGTGTCTTCTGAGCATCTATGAAGTGGGCAGCAAAGCCCAGGTTGTGTGGTGAGCACGGTCAGCAGGACCAGGCTCTGCTTGGGCCTCTGCCAGCCCTACATGAACATCACCGAGATGCAGGCGATTCTCTGGAAGAGCCACTGGTGACGACCAAGCGGGAGGAGCAGGTGTGTGGGGACGGCACGGTGGCCCATGACCTCCCTGATGCCGGCTCCCCGACAGCACCATGCCCTTCTGTCCGGGTGGCATAATTTCTCGGGCTCCACTTCTTCTGGCAGCCTCCCTGCACGTCTGCTGAGCACACGGAGTCTGCACAGGAAACTCTGCCCTCTGCTGTCCACACCAGCAAAGCACACAGGACAGTCAGCACTGGGTCAGGCCAGCGGAGGGAGGCTGTCAGCCACCAAGCGGGGGATTTGTTTGACTGTTGATTGTTCTGTTTTCAACGAACTGAGGCTTTCGGCTACATTTGCTAGCTGGGTTTTTCCTTGGCACACAGGGGAGGCGAAGAAAGAGGGAAACCGCTTGCTCTTCCCCAGCCGTCTGGTTCTGGCTACCAAGGGAGAGCAGCCCCCTTTTACCACAAACTTGAGACCACCCTAGAACTCACACAAGGGCTCAGCACAGCATGGGGACACAGTCGCGCGCAGAGCCAGCACGATGAGCCACTTCCAGGGGAAAAGGAAGGAGGTGACAGACACAGGGAAGCTTGGAGCAGGATGTTCCAAAGCCCGGGGTGGCATCGTGGCTGGAGGCAGCCTGGGCTCATGCGTGGTTCCCTCTGCTTCTGTGTTTGGAAATGTCCTCAAAGAGCCAGCCTGGAGTGCACTGAGCAGCCACAGCTGGAGGGCAAGGGTGAGACCCTGATGGAGGGCCGGGAGGAAGGAGGCTCTGCTTGGCACCGGAAAGGTCTGGGTCTCGGCCTCTGTTCTCACTGGCCGCCAACCCGCACCTGGCTTGTGTTGCCTGCTCTGTGACTCGGCGGACATGCGCAGTGGGGAGAGCCACCACCAGGGAGGGGACGGCGAGGGTCAGGGCGGACGGTGGCTCATGACGCCTCCTACACAGGAGGCAGAGCTCAGCTCCCTGGCTCCTCTTCTGGCCACCCCCAGGCAGGTGCCAAGGGACACATTTATGACCAGCACAAGGAACTCGCTTCTGAGGTCACCAACTGTCCACAATCGAGACATTTCCTGCAATTCCAGCCCCTCGAGGTGAATTCTCTATAATATCATTGAACTTGTATCAGCAAAAAAGTAACACGATACGCAGGTGCATATACAGTGAGCCTTACTGTACACCCTATGCCATCCCTGACCGCTGCATTTGTGAGCACCCACGCTGGTGGCACTCTCATCTCACGGGCTTCATCATACCAGGGGGTGGTTCAAGGGTTATGGGAGAGAATGAATGTTAGCATCACACCACCTGCGCAGAGTACAGTTCATTCCCCAAGTTCAAGAGCTTTCTTGTGGATGATTTATTTATTAAGACTTGATTGAATATTGCAGTTTTTTATACTTTCACTTAACCCCATTTAAACAATGTTCTATGCTGCTCATTTAAATTTCTATTAAGCTAAGGGTTAAATAAAAGGCTTTTCTTGTTTAAGGCAAGGGAGTGTGTGTGTGTGTGTGTGTGTGTGTGTGTGTGTGTGTGTTTGTGTGTATGGACGGTACTGGGGATTGAACCCAAGGCCTCTGCTCTGAGTTACATCCTACATTCTTATTTCTATTTTGTCTTTTGAGACAGGGTCTCACTAAATTGCCAAGTTGCCTGGGTGGGGCTCACACTGGCAATCCTCCTGCATCGGCCTCCCAGAGTGCTGTGCTTGGAGGTGCGTCCCTCCACGTGCTGCTGAATGCAACAATCACTGAGGAAAACAGAGCTGGCTATTTTCCCTAAGACTTTTCGTGTGTTCTCATTCATTCAGGAAAATAAACCTCAGATAAGCAAGTGTAGAGGCTGCAGGGAAATTTGAGAGCACGAATATCAGATCCAAGGCTTCCATAAAGCAGCACACAAATGGCTGATCACGGAAAGTGCCCCAGAGTTTACTAGGACCTTTTCAGTACATCGATAGAAATTTCCCAAAGCGACGGACAGCACAGTCACCACTTGAGGAATAAACGCACTGGCCATTTCATGGTGTAGAGAAGTGAGCTGAGGCTTAGCTTTCCTTGCCTGTGATGGGCCTCAGCCTGTCTGTCAGTCCTTCCCTCCCTCCACACATGCTCTGCTGCTCTGGCTGCCATGAAAGCACAGCCCTGCACGCTCCACAGGAGGCACAGGGAGCGAGGACCTGGCACCTCCTCGGGGGAGGCTGGGCGGTTACTCCGCTGCTGCTTGACCCCCGCCCCCACGCCAGCTCCCAGGAAGAACCCTGGCACTTACCCCTTGATGCCACGCAAACTCCCGTCCTCCGAGTCTACAAATAACGGCATTTTGCTAAATCAGATTTCTTTTAAAAAGAAAACGCCTCTCTAAGGAGGAATACAGTATACACTGACCAACTCATCTAACTGTGTCGAACACAGGGACATTTATTTATTAGTAGTAAATGTAAACCATTAAAGCATAACCAGTGGGCTCAGACAGCCCAGCTCTCAAGCAGTTTGAATTTTTGAAAAACAGAATGCTACTATGAATCAGTATCAGAAATATCAACAGTGGCCTAATGTCATGAATATTTTCTCGGCGCCTGGGATCCAAGGTTAACCCTTGAAAAGCAGTGACAGGGACACCCTGATGGTCAGCCATCCTTAATGAGTTTTCTCTCTTTATGTGTTTATTTCTAGGTTAAAAGATCTTTAAAAATTAATGATTTGCGAGTTCACAAGAGGAACAGGAAATAACAGAGACTTTGGTTCAGAATTTGGGTTACCGGTTAGACACGGTCTCTTTCTCCCTTCAGGATTTCCAAGTAAGAGGTGTGGGGGACCGACTCTGAGAGGAAGGAGAGAGGGAGGGAGAGAGAGAGGGAGA
>PVIC010042189.1:5800-15968 GCA_004025085.1 Thryonomys swinderianus
GAGACACGCCCACCAACAATCAACACCGCATACCACAATGCCAGACGTGGTGGCTCACGCCTGTAATCCCAGCACTCGGGAGGCAGAGACGGGAGGATTGCTGAGTTCGCGACTGCTTGCCTGGGCACCATAGTGAGCTCAGGGCCAGCCTGAACTACAAAGCGAGACCCTGTCTCCAAAAAGAAAAAAAAAAAAAAAAAAAAAGTTTCCTTTTGAGACACAATTTTACAAAGTTGCCCTGCCAATCTCAAATATGTGATCCTCCTGCCTCAGCCTCCTGAATGGCTGGGCTGAGAGAAATGTACCACTATGTACATAATCACTTTGTACACGGAGAAACTGATAGGTGCATTTCCTCATACTGGGCATTTTTTTTTCTTTGAGACAGGGTCCCACTTTGTAGTTCAGGCTGGCCCTGAGCTCACTATGTAGCCCAGGCAAACCTTGAACTCAGCAATCCTCCTGCCTCTGCCTCCCAAGTGCTGGGATTACAAGTGTGAGCCACCTCGCCTGGCTGGACATTTTTAATAAATATAACTGTACTGGCTTTCTATTGCTTCTGTACCAATGATCATAAGTTTAATAGCTTAAAACAACACATTTTTTGTTTTATAATTCTGGAAGTAAGAAGTCTGAGCTGGGCAGAGTGGAGCACGCTTGTAATCCCAGCACTCAGGAGATAGAGGCAGGAGCATTACTGTGAGTTTGAGGCCAGCCTGGCTACATAGTGAGACCCCATCTCAAAAAATACCTTAGATAAAAATTAAAAACAGGGTCTGGAGGGTTAGCTCAGTGGTTCCAGCGCCTGCCTTGCAAGCGCAAGGACCTGAGTTCGATCCCCGGTAACCACATATAATGCTGGGCGTGGAAACACGCCCACCAATAATCAACACCGCATACCACAATGCTGGACGTGGTGGCTCACGCCTGTAATCCCAGCACTCAGGAGGCAGAGACGGGAGAATTGCTGAGTTCGCTGCAGCTTGCCTGGGCACCATAGTGAGCTCAGGGCCAGCCTGAACTACAAAGTGAGACCCTGTCTCAAAAAGCAAAAAAAAAAAAAAAAAAAAAAAATTAAAAACAAAAAAACAAAAAAACAAAACCTTAGAGGACTGGGGATATAGCTCAGTGGTTCTGGTGTTCCCCTTGTAAGTACAAGGTCCCAAATTTGATCCTCAGTACTACACACCACAATGCCAGGCGTGGTGGCTCATGCCTGTAATCCCAGCACTCAGGAGGGCAGAGGCAGGAGCACTGCTGAGTTCGAGGCTTGCCTGGGCTACATAGTGAGCTCAGAGTCAGCCTGAACTACAAAGTGAGACCCTGTCTCAAAAACAAAACAAAGACAGGGCCGGAGATTTAGCTCAGTGGTTCCAGCGCCTGCCTCACAAACTCGAGGTCCTGAGTTCGATCCCGGTAACCACATACAATGCTGGGCGTGGAGACTCACGCCCACCAACAATCAACCAGCAATCAGCACCACATATACCACAATGCCGGGTGTGGTGGCTCACGCCTGTCATCCCAGCTCTCGGGAGGCAGAGACAGGAGGATTGCTGAGTTTGAGGCTTGTCTGGGCTCCATAGTGAGCTCAGGGCCAGCCTGAACTACAAAGCGAGACCTGTCTCAAAAAAAAAAAAGACAAAAACAAAAATCTTAGAAAGCTGAGGCAGGAGAGTTACTCAAGCCCGCGAGTTTGAGGCCAGCATGTGAAACCCTGTCTTGGAAAAAAGGGAATTCAGAGGGAGGGGGGAGGGATGACGAACACTGCCAGTCCCCTGCAGACCCACTGGACTGACTGATTCCTGAACACCTCCTGTGATGCTGCTGGGAAGGCAAATGGGCTGGTTGTTTGGACAGCAGCCCGGCAGCAGCTTCTCGCAGAGGTAAATACATACTTGCCTGTGATTCGGCAGCCCCACTCTGGACTGTTTACCCAGGAGAAATTAAAAACTTGGGCACACACACAACCTTAGCTGCATTATTCACAACAGCCAAATGCTGGAGCACAGCCAGATGGCCACTTACCCAGGACGCGGTGAGTGCCAAGCGCTCTGTCCACAGAGGAATAACATCCACCATGAAAGGGACCAAAACTGGCCCTGTGGTGCACACCTATGATCCTAGCACTTGGGAGCCGAGCCAGGAAGATCACAAATTTGAGCCCAGCCTGGAAAACTTAAGAGATTTGCGAAACCCTGTCTCGAAATTAAAAAAAAAAAAAAAACTAAAAAGGGCTGGAGGGCGAAGTTGGTAAATTGCCCAAACGTAAATTGCTCCAATGAGTGATTCTCCTGCCTCAGCCTCCTGGAGTGCAGGATTCCAGTGGCTGACAGTAACTGTCAGGGAGGGCACCCTGGTGTGGCTCAGTGCAAAGGGCTGTGACTCACTGATTAGTACCTGCAGGGCTTTTCTAGGGGAACGAAGAACCAGCTCTGCTGCCTCCTGTATTTGGTACTTTGAACCCCCAGAACTCTCGCGAGACGAGAGATGATGATTGTTTTGGGTCCTTTGTCAGCAGGCCAGGAAAACAGACCGTGGGAAAGGCAGGGTAAATTAGAGGACAAAAATGAGCAGTTATCAGGGCTCAACATTCACTCTTTGTAGCCAGGGAATAAGGTTGCCTAACGTTGAGAGCACCTTAACAGCAGAGCCGCCCACAGCTGTGGAGAAACGGTTTTCTTTGCGGCACCAGGGACAGAACCCAGGGCCTCCTGCGCGCTAGGCAAGGGCCCTACCTCCAGACTGTGCTGTAGCCGCCTGATACAGGGCCAAAGCCACCTTCGTGTTGCTGGAGGAGGACGAGGCGTACAAAAGGCAGAAAGCACCCCTATCTCAAAATTGGGGAAAAGAATGAAAATATTTAAAAGTTTGGGAATGTAGTTCACTCTGAAGGTCCTGGATACTAGGGAAAGAAATGTGAAGAACTTCCTTATTGTGGTTGTATTTAGACAAAGATCTCTTAGAGCACAGAGAGTCCTAACCAGCCAGGTGTGACGGGGCACGCCTATCATTTCAGTACTAGGGAGGCTGAAGCAAGAGGACTGCCATGAGCTTGAGACCAACTTGGCCGAAAAAAGTCCTAACCAGGAAGGAAAACATGGATCCGTTCTGCACTGGAAATAAAACATGCAGGCATCGAAAGACACCACAGGAAATTAAGACAAGCCTGAAACTGCGAGAAGACACCCGCCACACTGGTACCAACAGAGGGCTTTGTGCCCGCTCTATGTAAAGAGCTCCTACAAATCAATGACAAGACAGCAGAATAGGAAAGGGGGCGTAAAATGAAGGTGTGTTTCAGAAACCCTGAGAAAGGGGAAGGGTGCAGATCACACAGACGGGGTGGGGGATGGGTTCTCTCTCTCACCCACACACCTGCAGAGCTGCCCTGCACCACCCAGTAACTGTCACCGTGATCCTGCCTTTCCTGATGCCTGTTTCCCTAAATAGTTACAATTAACAGTTAGTTAGGGCGGGAAAGGAGCCTAGTCCACAGGAGACTGTGAGGCTGGATTGCAGTCCACTCCTCACCTGGAGTTTACCTGAGTCTTATCAGGGTTAACCCTGACCACTACCCTCAGGAATGCAACCCACACCTGGCTGACAATTTTTCCCACTTTGAAATAGCATCTTGAGAAGCTGCTACATTGCCTAAACTGGGTTTGAATGTGCAATCCTCCTGCTTCAGCCTTCCAGAGTGCAAAAGTGTACCCCTATGCCTGCCTGGCAGCTCACAGGATTACTGTTCGGAAGAGAGGCCCAGTGTGTGGCTGCACAGAGGGGTCCAGCCCCTGCTTCCTGAAGCCGCAGAAAGACCACCCCTTTTCAGGAGCACAGGCTATGCTCTCCAGAGGGACTCAGGACCCCTGTGCCTTCCGTGCCCGAGCTCCTGGCCAGCAGGAAATCCTGCCGCCCTGACCTTTGAAAAATCCTCCGCCCCTACTGCTAGTCCAGCTGCCACTGCCTTCTGCCTAAATTAGTGCAGCCACCTCCTTTCTGCCAACACAAATGGTCACACTGGCAGTACAACATTTTACACAAGTGAGACACTGCCCAGGTATGATAGTGCTCGCCTGCACTCTGGAGGCTGAGGCAGGGGGATCACTGTGATTTTTGTTTGTTTGTTTTGAGACAGGGTCTCACTTTGTAGTTCAGCTGGCTCTGAGCTCACTATGTGGCCTAGGCAAGTGTTGAACTCAGCAATCCTCCTGTCTCTGCCTCCCGGGTGCTGGGATTACAGGCGTGAGCCACCACACCCCGCACTGTGGTATGTGGTATTGATGGCTGGTGGGCATGAGTCTCCATGCCCAGCATTATATGTGGTTACCAGGGATCAAACTCTGGACCTTGGGCTTGCAAGGCAGGCGCCGGAACCACTGAGCGAACCCTCTGGCCCAAGGGATCACTGTGATTTTTGAGGCCAGCCTGGGCTACATAGTTGAGTTCAAGGCCAGGCTGAACTCAAAGTGAAACCCTGTCGAAAGAAAGAAGAAAGAAAGAAAGAAAGAAAGAAAGAAAGAAAGAAAGAAAGAAAGAAAGAAAGAAAGAAAGAAAGAAAGAAAGAAAGAAAGAAAGAAAGAAAGAAAGAAAGAAAGAAAGAAAGAAAGAAAGAAAGAAAGGAAGAAAGAAAGAAAGAAAGAAAGAAAAAGAGAAATGCTACCAGTTCCCTACTCATATCCCTTCTGCAGCTCCTGTCTCTCTCAGAATAAAAGCCAAAGTTCTGGGGCCGGAGATTTAGCTCAGTGGTTCCATCGCCTGCCTCACAAATGCAAGGTCCCTGGTTTGATCCTAGTAACCACATACAATGAGATGATGTTGGGCGTGGTGACTAACGCCTACCAGCAATCAATACCATACCCCACAGTGCCAGGTGTGGTGGCTCACGCCTGTCATCCCAGCACTTGGGAGGCAGAGGCAGGAGGATTGCTGAGTTCCAGGTTTGCCTGGGCTCCATAGTGAGCTCAGGGTCAGCCTGAACTACAAAGCCAGACCCTGTCTCCAAAAAAAAAAAAAAGCCAAAATTCTTATGTGACCCCTGTGATCTTGAGACCCACCTATCATATATACTGGCTTCCTTGCTGTCCCTTCACTCTACGAGGCACAGGCCTGCCTCAGGGCCTTCACACATGCTGCTCCCACTTCTTGGAACACTTTTTCCAGGCGCTCAGTGTGGACCACTCCCTAAGCGCCTCAGGCTCTATTCAGACCTCCCTCACTGACTCACCTGGACATTCTCAACTCACCGGAGAAAATAGTTTCCTTTCTTTCCATATGTCAATCATATCACCATGGATCCCCTTTTTAAATTTCTTTTAATCACATTTATCACCACTTACCACTGACACTGCACACACAAAATAAAAAATTAGGGCTGATGTGTAGTTCAGTAGTAGCATATTTGTGTAGCATATTTGAGGACCTGGGTTTAAAGCCTGGCACTGAAAAAAGAAAACTACATGCTGGGTACATGTGGTGGTACATGCCTGTGATCCCAGCATTCAGGAGGCTGAGACAGGAGAATTGCTGAAAGTTTGAGGCCAGCCTAGGCTTGGTAAGACCCTCTCTCAAAAACAAACAACAGTGGGCTGGAGGGTTAGCTCAGTGGTTCCGGCGCCTGCCTTGCAAGCACAAGGACCTGAGTTTGATCCCCGGTTACCACATATAATGCTGGGCGTGGTGGCTCAAACCTGTAATCCCAGCACTCAGGAGGCAGAGACAGGAGGATTGCTGAGTTCGCGGCGGCTTGCCTGGGCACCATAGTGAGCTCAGGGCCAGCCTGAACTACAAAACAAGACCCTGTCTCCAAAAAGCAAAAAAAAACAAAACAAAAAAACAAAAAAAAACACAACAGTACCAGGCGTGGTGGCTTCACGCTTGTAATCCCAGCACTCGGGAGGCAGAGATAGGAGGATTGCTGAGTTCGAGGTTTGCCTGGGCTACATAGTGAGCTCAGGGCCAGCCTGAACTGCAAAGCGAGACCCTGTCTCAAAAACAAACAAACAGGGCCGGAGGGTTAGCTCAGTGGTTCTGGCGCCTGCCTCGCAAGCGCAAGGTCCTGAGTTCGATCCCCGGTGACCACATATAATGCTGGGCATGGAGACACGCCCACCAACAATCAACACCGCATACCATGATGCTGGACGTGGTGGCTCACGCCTGTAATCCCAGGACTCAGGAGGCAGGGACAGGAGGATTGCTGAGTTAGCGGCGGCTTGCCTGGGCACCATAGTGAGCTCAGGGCCAGCCTGAACTACAAAGCGAGACCCTGTCTCAAAAAGCAAACAAACAAACAAAGAACAGTAATAATAAAATTAATTTCACCTAATTAAAAAAAACTATAGCTAACAGGAAATTTTTTTTTTTAAGACAGGGTCTCGCTTTGTAGTTCAGACTGGCTCTGAGCTCACTATGTAGCCCAGGCAAGCCTCGAACTCAGCAATCCTCCTGCCTCTGCCTCCCGAGTGCTGGGATTATAGGCGTGAGCCACCACGCCCAGCAGGAAATTTTTTTTAATTGAATTCTTTATTGGCACAATTTATATACATCTCAAAATCACATATAACATTGGGAAATTTGTACCAGTATATGCCACAAGTTAATTCTCATTTTTACCCATATCACTATCCACTCCCCCCTCCTCCCCCCTTTATACATGCTCTTTTATTTTCTTTCTGTATCATATTTATTCCTGCTAACAGGAAATTTAAAAACAACTATGTGGACTGTGGTATAAGTCAGTAGCAGGGCACATGTAGGAGACCACAGGTTTGATCCCCAGCACCAAAGGGAGGAAACAGAACAACAAAAAACTAGCCAGCTCAAATTATGCTTCAGCAGGCAGCACTGCTCTGGATGTGTTGCTGGCTTATCATTATCTGTCTCCTCCCTACTACTAGGATGTCCGCTCTAAGATCAGCCTTTTGTTTTATCTACCCCAGATTCCCAGCACCAGCATGGTTCCTGGCACACAGCAGTTCCTCGATAAACATTTGCCAATCAGACAAATGTTGCAGATCTTTTTCCTGGTGACCTCTCCCAGGCATGAGCGCTCAGACATCTCCTCCATCCCCTGTCACCCAGGCTTCTTCCTCCCCTGCCAGGGATGGATTCAGGGTGGGAGCCTGATGGGGTGGGCAGAGGGGTCGGGAACAAGCCTGGCGGGCTCTCTGTGAGAAGCGAAGAAGCCTGTGAGAGCAGCCGCAGCCCAGGATCGGGCTTCTGGACAGTGCTCACCCCATCCTCCAGGAGGGCCTGGCTGTTGCCGTGGAGATGGCTTCCAGGCTCCGCCCCCAGCACTGTGATGAAGTGGTTACCATGACGACCCCACATCCTCTGGATAGTGCACCATGAGCCAGCCAGATGCCCTTTGGGTGGAATTAGAGTGATGGGAGATAAAAATAGAAGTGAGGGGAGAATTGAGAACTCAGTTGGAGGCCCCAGAATCCCACTCTGTCTCACCCCGGCTGCATGGGTCCTCCCTGACCCCCTCCAGCTTCCATCCCTCTTTTCAGAGTTTGGATTTTTTTTTTTTTTTTGAGACAGAGTCTCACTTTGTAGTTCAGGCTGGCTCTGAGCTCACTATGTAGCCCAGACAAGCCTCGAACTCAGCAATCCTCCTGTCTCTGCCTCCCGAGTGCTGGGATTACAGGCGTGAGCCACCACACCTGGCACTGTGGTATGTGGTGCTGATTGCTGGTTGATTGCTGGTGGGCGTGAGTCACCACGACCAGCATTGTATGTGGTTACCGGCGATCGAACTCAGGACCTTGCGCTTGCGAGGCAGGCGCCGGAACCACTGAGCTAACCTGTGGGAAGCAGATCCTGCTGGAAGAGACTCTTTACAGGCCTGGAGATCTGCACTGGGTGCTGCACCAACTAGCAGTTGCGAGATCTGCACTATACCAAACAGTGCTGCCCAGCTCCCAAGATGATCTGCGACCACTGGATCGATGCATTGATATGCCTGATCAAAGAAGTCTTAACCTCTGGCTCAGAGTAGCCTTCCCTTGACCCCTCTACTAGGAGTTTGCTGTTCTTCCTCTAATACAATCTCTGCTTGATTTACTGACCGCATCAATGGTAGAGAATATTGTTTTAGTGAGTAAATAAAATAAAATGACAAAAAGAAGTAACCTCTCAAGGATAGGAATAGGAAAGTATTCTAAGAGACAAAGACTTGGGCCTTGAGAGTCTGGGCTAATCTTTAACATAAGATAAGAAGTTTGCAGGGCCGGAGGGTTAGCTCAGTGGTTCCGGCACCTGCCTCGCAAGCGTAAGGACTTGAGTTCGATCCCTGGTTACCATATATAATGCTGGGCGTGGTGGCTCACGCCTGTAATCCCAGCACTCGGGAGGCAGAGACAGGAGGATTGCTGAGTTCGCGGCGGCTTGCCTGGGCACCATAGTGAGCTCAGGGCCAGCCTGAACTACAGAGCAAGACCCTGTCTCCAAAAAGCAAAAAAAAAAAAAAAAAAAGAAAAGATAAGAAGTTTGCAGATCACCTGGGGAGAAGTTTTACAAGCAGAGAGAGCTCATCCCAGAAAACTTTTAAGTGCTGTCTGCCAGAAAGAGTTCTTTGCACTTTGAGTTCATGTAGACTTAGATTCTAACCATGTTAACCCTATATGTTAATCACTAACTATGTTGTCAATTGTAATCCTTGCACGTAACACTGTAGCTAGAAATACTATAAAAGAGCACTGAAGAATAAACTTGGGGCCTGCTCAGTAGTGACTGAGAGGCCCTCCCGAGCCCATTTTCCTGTCTTCTTTTCTTAATCCGCGCCCCTCGACTTCACGACCCCACTGTTTTGTCCGGCTGGCTCCGGCACTAACCCTCCGGCCCCAGAGCTTGGATTCTTGTCTCCACCCTCTGGGACCCACCGGCCCTGGGGTTTGGAGCCAGGCCTCAGACACCAGGAACTGCCTGCCGCTCCCACTTCTACCCAAATTGAGTTCTCCCTGTAACTCTGAGTCCCGACCTGCAGGGGGCGCGCAGTGCTGTGTGCTGCTTTTACTCCAGAGCCCGGGGCCTTTCGCTCTACAAATCCCTAAATTTAAATTTAAATTGTTTGTTTGTTTTTTGAGACAGGGTCTCACTCTGTAGTTCAGGCTGGCCCTGAGCTCACTATGTAGCCCAGGCAAGTCTTGAACTCAGCAATCCTCCTGCCTCTGCCTCCCCAGTGCTGGGATTACAGGCGTGAGCCATACTGGGGATTTAACTCAGGGCTCTCTCACAGAGCTACATCTCAAGCCTTTTTTAAAAAAACATTTTTTATTTTGAGACAGGGTCTTGCTAAGTCACTAAATTGCCTAGGCTGGCCTGGAACTTGCGGTTAGGTGTCAAGTCTCCCAGTGAGCTCAAATTACACACATGCAACCTCGCAGCTGGCCGGTAAAGTCTGCAATCCTGGCACCCAAGGGGCTAAGTCAGGCACTGCCAGTTCAGGGCCAGCTTGGGGTATGTAGAGAGAGAGACCCTGTAGCACAACAAATAAATAAATAAATAAATAAATAAATAAATAAATAAATAAATAAATAAGTGGTAAAACAGTACCTAACAAAATATTTACCATTTGATCAATTATTTTGCTGCAGTGCTGGGGATGGAACCCAGAGGCCTGTTCACACTAAGCAAGTGTGTGCTTACCGCCTCACATTCCCAGCCTTTCAAAAAAACGTGTATTTAAGAAACAGTTCCTGCTTAATTGCCATTGGCTTCCACTTCTCCTGCCTCAGCCTCTTGAGTATCTTGGATTACAAGTGTTCGCCACCATGCAGCTCACTCTGACCGCTGAAAAGGTACTAGTGTATGCCAATACCTGGAAGGCTGAGGCAGGAGGATCACCTGGAATTCAAGAGCAGGTGGGCTAAGACCAGCCTGAACTATGTGTCAAGACCTCATCTCAAACAATCAAAAACAAAGACAATAAGTAAATAAAGAGTTGTTTTGTTTTGTTTTTTTGCTTTTTGGAGACAGGGTCTCACTTTGTAGTTCAGGCTGGCCCTGAGCTCACTATGGTGCCCAGGTAAGCCGCCGCAAACTCAGCAATCCTCCTGTCTCTGCCTCCCGAGTGCTGGGATTACAGGCGTGAGCCACCACGCCCAGCATTATATGTGGTAACCGGGGATCGAACTCAGGTCCTTGCGCTTGCAAGGCAGGCGCC
>PVIC010042190.1:0-15925 GCA_004025085.1 Thryonomys swinderianus
AAAAAAAGAAACTTTCCCTGTGCCTAAAAATGCATCAGTCTCTAGAGCTTTCAAGAATGCCAGATAATTTACTGCTCTTCACATAGAGTCCTGTAGTTTAGACAAAACATTTTTCCTATTTAATAATCCTAGCCTAATCTAATAAGTAGAGAGACTCATTTATAACCCATATACTGAAGTTATATTGTCATCCTAGCATCTAGGAGGATGAGACAGGAAGACTCCAAGTTTGAGCCTGGACTCCAGAGAGAGATTCTCTCAAAAGAAAGTAAGTAGGGCCAGAGATTTAGTTCAGTGGTTCCGGCCCCTGCCTCACAAGCACAATGTCCTGAGTTTGATCTCCCGGTAACCACATACAATGCTGGGCGTGGTGACTCACGCCCACCAGCCATCAATACCACATACCACAGTGCTGGGCATGGTGGCTCACGCCTGTCATCCCAGCACTCGAGAGGCAGAGGCAGGAGGATTGCTGAGTTCGAGGCTTGCCTGGACTACACAGTGAGCTCAGGGCCAGCCTGAACTACAAAGCGAGACCCTGTCTCAAAAAAAAAAAGTAAGTACATAGGATGCTTAAAAATAAATAAATATGAAAACAATACCAATGAAATAATCTATTTTGTGATTAGACTTGGAGCACTGCTGTCCTGCCCTTTCTTCTGTATTTCCTTCTTTCCTTCTCCACTCTTTCCTTCCCTCCCTTCCTTCCATTCACGTCAGTAGAGAACACTTTGGTACAAACTCCACACATATGAATATAATTACATAAAACAATGGAAGAAGTACTAAAAGAAGAACCAATAGTAGTTTTATCTAAGCATTTGATGTATTTTTTAAGCAAAACTTAGAACTGTTTTTTTCTTCTGTAAAGAACTTTAAATGCAATTTTCTACAAGAGGAAACCAAGAAAAGGCCAGTTCGGTCACATGTTTCTGGATAATTTTGTTATAGAAGTTGGAGGAAAATAGTCTTCTTCCCTTCTTCTAGCCACAGGCAGTGATTTTAAGTGGAAATAATATTAGTTTTTAATAATTTCCCCATATTCCTATATTATTCTTATATCTGGCATCATCACTGAACTTACAGAACCTCCAAGAGCCACATTTTAAAACTGTATCTTTTCATACTGATAATTCATTTCAATACTGAAGGACACCCAATCTTAATACATTCTTATTTGACTTGGGAAATGTTTGGGTCATTTTCTGTTTCTTTATTTGTCTGTTGTTTTTTAAATATATAGATGCCTGGGCGTAGATTTAACTATCACATGCTTAAAATTCATAATGATATTTAATACACTCACGTGGACACAATATCCTATAGGGTCTAAATGACTGTATCCACAATGGAGCCTGGACAGCTTGCTCCAACTATACCTTACTAGTAATAAGTGACAAATTAGAATCCAAACCTAGATCATGGAATTCCACCTCCAGTGTTTCCTTGTAGCACCTCTCTTCTCTGTATTATAATGCATCTTTTTACTAAATACAATATTTGCATATCATGACCCTGTTGCCATAACAACACAAGCATCAAGACTATGTCTGATTAAAAAAAAAAGGAATATGTCTGATTGTTAACTGACGTAAAGTGCATTCTTCATCCTAAATATTGGTAAATTTCCTTTCGTTGTCAAGCAAAGACCATTTCTCCTAGCCTACTTGAGAATATTTACGTTATATTTCCCTTTATCTTGACATGGCCCTTGCATCCAATAGAATTTTTAATTCTTATAAGTGCATGGTAAAAGTAGAATTGGTCAAAGTATAAACAGCACAGAATAAAATCCGTTGGCCTATAAGGAAGAGATTTAACTGTATCCTTAATGTCGATCAAAACCATACTAGCAAGGAAAGGCCTACTTTTATTAATGTTGACATTTTCCTCAGCACTGGAAGTGTTTTCTTAGGTTGTCAGCCTTGAATCTAAACTATGAGACACGGCGGAGATCTCTGTGGCAAATAAACAGAGCAGACATTGTCTAAACTGAGAAAGCAGGGAGACACAGCAGTGGAAAGGGGGGGTAGAAAACTAGATATATTAGATCAAACAGAAGAAAGTATATTTTTATCCCTTATTTTGAATCACTATAACTTTGTGATCTTTTGGTTCTTTTATTTCTTCCCAGGATTCAATCGCATTTTCAATACAAATTATGGTATTATTTTGCAGAAACACTTTTTGTCCCTTGGTACATTTACTCAGCTAATTAATGTTTTAAAAAAGACTGACTGAAAGCAATATTGCAAGAAATAATTTCCAAACTGTAATTTATACACTTGAAAGCTGATTCCTACAAAAAATGATTTGGCTCCATAAAAAAGAAGAAATCCATCAGCTCCACCGACCCAGACATGGGCCTGCTAGGATTTCGTTTTCATAGGAAATGACGGCTATGACTGATTCTCCTTAACTCGCGGAGGGGCAAAATCCAGTAGCCAGGGCTAATCGGAGACTGGAACTGAATGTTCTATTGTCTAAAATTATTGTCTTTGTGTAGTGGCTGAAAGACGAATTAAATGTGTTAGAATCAAGTGAAATATTCATTTCTCCTGGTATTTCGCCAGAACCCATCGCTTTAGCTGAATGACTAGTCCACGCCTGCTAGGCCTGCCGGGCCAGCGGACGCCGCTCATCAAACCGCCTCTCAGCCCCGGTCCTGCCACGCGGAGAAACGTCGGCCTCCGAAGCCCTCGGCGGTCAGGACCCCCCGGCCGTGCCCACCGCCGGCGCCCAGGCCTCCCCGGGCCACCTCGCCCTGCAGGGCCGCAGGGCCGCTCCCCGCTCACACCTGCAGCCGCCGGAGACGGTGAGGAGATTCGCACCCAGCACCCCGGCGCTGCTGTCACCCGGGGTTCGCGTGGGCGCCAGAGGCCCCGGGGCGGCCTCGCCCTGTCTGCCCTCCCGGCTGCCCGAGGGAGGGAAGCTCCTCGTCTCCTGACCCCCAAGTTCGTGCACACCCCGGGAGAAGTCTGAGGTCTCCGACCTTGTCCCCGGTTCTCAGCAGGAAGTTCCGGCCCGCGCGCAGCCGGACCGCAAACCCGGCCGGGAGGCCTGTTCAGGGGACAGCGCGCCTCGGGCTCTGCCGGAGCGTGGACCCCGCCCGGTGACGCTCAGTCCGGCTCAGGGCCGGGCAGCCGCCCGCAGCGCCGGCATGGCCGGCTGGAAGACGGGGTGCGTGCGTGTGTGCGTGCGCGCGTGTGCGGGTGCGCGCGTGTGCATGTGCGAACTGCTGAACCACCCCCCTTCCCCCTCGTCCTGTCCGAAGGCGGCAGCCGTGCCCCCCACTTCTGAAGCACAGGCTCTCTCACCGGCTTAGTCGCCACAGGAATGTTGCGTTCGTGATGAGCTGGACGCGCGGCCGGGCGGACGCCACCGGCTTCCCGAGCGCGAGGGCGGAAGGCGCGGTGGGCCCGGGACAGAGCTGGGTCCCGCGAGACGCGAGGAAACGCTCCAGGGACACGGGCGGGCGGGGCGGGGAAGCGGGGGCGGGAAAGAAAAATGTGGTGGTTACAAAAAAAAGAAAGAAATGGGCATGTTTCATCTTTATCATCCTCGAGAATAAACTAACAGCCTGTTTCTGCTTACGTACCCAAGGGGGAGGAGGAGCGGCGGGGGGAGGGGTGGGGAAACTGAGAGCCGAGATGCGTCGCGCACGCGCACACACGCTCCCGTCCCAGAACTCACCAGGCCCGACGAGGTCGGCGCGTTCCGGGTGTGGCCGGGAAGGAGGCGCAGAGCTCGGCGTCGGACGTGATCGTAGCCTTAGCTGGAGGGACACGGTCCGGAGCCCCTGAGTCACCGGTCACACCGGACATTGGCACGAAGCAAGAAGTCTGCATTCGTATGGATTTTTTACATTTTTGATCAGTACACAGGCCTAAGTCTAATACGTTATTCTTTAATTTGCAAATACCGTACAGACGTACAAGGACTTAGAAATAATAAGGAACCTCAAATTGAACACAAAATACATACGTGCTCCACAATGTTCATATTTATTATAAAGCCACCTAACTGGTGCTAATTAAGTTATTTTCTCCCAGGGGATGAATGCATTGTTTGGAAAAAGAAGACACCAAAGCAGCTAAGATAAGTTTTAAAAGAATTTCTCCCTCTAGGGTTGCTTCCCCCATTTGCCAGCAGTTTTATCTTTATTATCTAGGAGAATAAACTAACAGCTTCTTTCTGTGCACCTAATCCATTTGAAACACCGTCTGTGTGAGGACACTGTACAACATACATACACTTCTAATATTCCCATTGTTATCATGTTTTCTTCCTGTTCACATTTCTATAATTATTTCCTTGTTTTTGCGTAGAAAGTCAAATCCAGTAGCTCTCTGCCCCACAAAGTAAATGTTTTCTTTGTCCTAACATTTAGATTGTCAAGATCGTCTATAAAGTAGGAGTACTCTAGATATTTTCATGTGTTTAAGCTGAATTAATTATGGAGTTTCTCTTCTCTGTTTTCAATTAATAGGATCCCTTTCACCCGGGACAGTTGTTTGTGGTACAATGTAGTGCTCAGAATCCAGCTTTCCAAATGCCCATTCAGGTTCAGCCTCCTTCATAAAACACGTAGCTAGTGATATCATTGTTCCTTTTTCATACTGGTAAAATCCACATTTTCTCATCTTACCTCCTAAATACAGCACTGATTAGACATTTGAAAGATATTTGCTTACAAAAAAATAAATGAATTCATTTTCCTCTCATTCATGAGCCAGATCTTCCTGGGAATCTTGTGCTTTTTTTTTTTAATCCAACTGCATCTATCCTGTGTTCAGCATTTCAGAGAGAATTGGCTTTGATATGCCTGTGGCTGGTGATGGCTAGTTTAAAAAAAAGACAAGAGAAAGAAAGAACAGACAGAATTTCTAGTCAGAGCCTCCTATGGAACAGAACTCCGAATGGCTCCATTTCTGGCTGACCTGCGGGGTAGTTCAAGCTGTTCTCCATACACTACAGAGAAATAAATTAGCTGAAGCTGAAGACAATCATCTAAGACAAATCCTTTTCTACACACCAGGCCTCCTGAGTACAGCACTGATTAGACAGGTGAGAGGCACAGCTAATCTTGAGGGTGCTCGTGGCCGCAGAGCTCTCCAGTATTGTGTTTTATATTCTCGCCAAATTGTTTATTCCGTCACGGCTTCCCGTTTCTCTCTCCATAAAAGGTCCACAAGCTTTGCATGGCTTCCTCTGAGACCGGAAACAGCATTTTTCCTCCGAAGGACTAGGCTGACAGAAATAGACATCACAGGAATGGGCTATCAGCAGTGTTGAGTACCCTGCCTCTTTTGAGGAAGGTATCCTACACAGTGTGCAAGTGTTTTTTATTTCATAGTCACACATGTCAAGGCATAACATTTGTGCATTCTCATTTCTTGGCATTAGTGAAGATAATTATTTATTCTTATAAATTATATTCTTTTCTTTTAGTTTTTTTTTTTTGTTTTTGTCTTACTAATCAGAAAAGTCCTAAAGATGCGGGTTGAGAGTAACGTAACATTTTCTTTCTTTAGACCCGAGACAATTTTTTAATTTAAAGTGTATCATACATATAATAGCAAATATGAAATATCAAACAAGATATAAGCTTATGTGTTTCTATCTTAATTTGGAAAATTCATAAGAATATTTAAAGTATGCATATTATAGGATGGACCCATGTTTGCAAATATTTTTCACAAAAAGGAAAAATAAGAAAATTCATTTTTAAACTTTTGATAAACTTAAAGCAACAGAGTACTCTATGCTGTTACTTTGTCTGTGTCCTCAAAAGGCAAGACAAACCAAAGATCCCTCTAATTTTTATATACTGTTATTTATAAATAACAATGATGTTTAATTTTTTAAATTACGGGGTTTTTTTTTTCAGTATTGGGGATCAAACTCAGAACCTTGTGCTTAGAAAGCAGACAGTAGCACCACTGAGCTGAACCCCCAGGGTGGACACAGCCCCTCCCCACGCACCGCGGCGCCCCTGGCAGGGAGGACCCAGGTCTGAGTGACAGCTCACAGGGACCCAGAAACTCCCACACAGGAGCAGTCGCGCCCTCTGACCTCACAGTCGCCTTTAGCCCACAATTGAAGAGCAGAAGTTAAAGAGAGAAAATGATAAAAGCTATTAAAACTTTTGAGCACATATAATGTCTCTAAATTTTGAAATTTAGATTTCTAGAAATGAAAGCTTAGGACAGAACCTTAGCATCTTACTAAAAGTACATAAACCTTGTTTCAGAAACAACCATTTTTAGAAAAGATACACTTTACTTTCTCCCCTATATAGTGTATACTTTCTTGACAATACTAACTTGAAACAAAAGTAATAAGCCTGTGAAGAATTTTTTATTAACTGATAATCATGATGGCCTTTCTATCCTAAAATAAAAATAAATTTGTGCTCACTTCGGCAATACATATTCTAAAATAAAAATAAGTAAAATAAGTAAATAAAAATTAGTAAAATTTTAAGGAGAACCAAAAGTTACAAAATAAATCTGTCACTAAATGTGATATAAGAAGGCTTTTCTGTTGAAATGAACAATTTGAAGTCCCTCTTTGAGAAAGGGCAATAATACTGTAAGCTAATAATCATATTATTATGATTTGACAACCTTAGTTTGAAGATGCGAATCATTCAGCAGTTTTCAGAAAAAGGATGAATTCTCTTCAGCTTTCTCCTTTCATCACCAGTGTATTGACAATAGATTTTACTGCTGTGATTTTAAAAAGGGGCATCTAGTCTCAGCAACGGCCTGTATCAGATTTATTCTCCACAAATAACAGCACTAAGGGACTTTGAAATAACTGTCAGCAATTATCTTAAGCCAGTGAGACATGAGTTACTGACACCTGAAACTTCCAGGGCTTCTAAAATCACGATCTTCAGAAGTGATGCCTGTGGGGTTACTTGTCTCTATGCGCTATCACCAAGATCGATAAGCTAGGTGCTCAACTCTTTCTCTTTTGAATCTCACAGGATGAAAATGTGAGCACGACGTTAGTACTCTCTAGTACCTCCTTTAAAATGCACGTTGGATCGTGTACAATGTGTGCCCCGAGTCTTTTCTTTCTTTTTTTCTTTTTTATCATGTGCAGGAGAGATCTCTGGGAAGGGTAACTTAGCCCTCACAGCACTACCTTTTTCCAGGATGTCTGCCAGGCGAGTACTTTGCAGGATAGCCCTGGAGCCGGGGAGGGCAGCGCCTGATCCTCTATCTGGAGGCCAGACACAATCCAGAGGTTCCCAGGAGGACAGTTATCTGATAGCACTTTTCCACTTCTGACTAAAAAGGTATCTGTAGTTTCCAAGGAGTTAATATTTCAAGTTACACTAATAAATAAATACACTTCTTTACTGCTTCTGTGAATTTAGCATTCATGTCTTTACTATTTTCAGTTTCTTTGCAGAAATGATAACTGTATAACAGATTCCTTTATTTAGGAAAAACATGCAGATTTTCAGCCCTTTATTGAGTCCAGGTAACTACCTCTCCGATGCTACTCAATCTTAGTTCTTTAAAAAGCATGTAGTCTTGTGCTGGAGATTTAGCTCAGTGGTTCCGGTGCCTGCCTAGCAAGTGCAAGGGCCCTGGTTCGATCCCCAGTAACCACATACAATAATACTGGGTGTGGTGACTCACGCCCACCAGCAATCAATACCACACACTACAGTGCCGGGCGTGGTGGCTCACGCCTGTCATCCCAGCACTCAGGAGGCAGAGGCAGGAGGACTGCTGAGTTCCAGGATTGCCTGGGCTACGTAGTGAGCTCAGGGCCAGCCTGAACTGCAAAACGAGACCCTGTCTCAAGAAAAAAGAAGAGTGTGGTCCACTCACCACTTTGAAATTGTTCACATTCATAGATTCTGTTGATGTTTTGGCTTAAACATCTTACCATAAAGCTTGTAGGTATTATTTTAAATAATATATATCTTTTCTACATTTCACCAATTTAATTTTTCCCTGGCTTATGTCCATTTAAAAATACTGAGACAAGTCAAGTGATATTTAAACTTATGTGCCTGATTTATTTCACTTAAGATTGATCTTGAGCACCAGCCATTTATCTAAAAATGCTTCGAGTGTATCCTTCTTTGTGGCAGAATAGTATTCCATGGTATATAAATACATTTTCTTTATCCATTCAGCTAATGATGGATATATAGGCTGTCTCCAAGATTTAGCTCTAAAGAATTTTGCTACTTAATTCATGGGTGTGCATGGATCACTGTGATATGAAGTCTTTAACTGATTCAGGAAGATAGATGCTCAGAAGGGGAAAACCCGGATCGAATGAAACCAACTAGTTCAGGTTTTTGAGGCATCTCCATGCTGCTTTACATGGTGATACACCAGTTTACACTCCCACCAACAACGGAGAAGGGTTGTTTTTTTTCCTGCAGCCAGCCAGGACCAGAATCTTTTTCAACTATTTCTCTTTTATTCTACTTTTGTGCTCAGAAAGGATGCTTTGCAAGAAGAAAAAGGTATTTTCAACCACCAGTTTTCTAAAGATCAGTGGGACATGTAGTTTATTCTATGATCAGAACGTTGCCTGTCTCCTTCTCTCTCTGTCTCTGTCTCTGTCTCTTTCTCTGTATATCTCTCTCTCTCTCTCTCTCTCTCCTTCCTTTCCCTTTTATCTTTTCTTTTTTTCTTTTTTGGATCTTAATTACTGAAACCTCTTTCTGCAGCTCACTTATCATAGGTTTTATTCCTTGATATGGTTCTTGATCGCTTCCACTTAGTCCATCATACCTTCCTCTAAATGTCTAAATTTCTAAATTCTAATGTTTAAATGTCTAAATTCCTCTAAATTTTTAGTTCCCTCTAAATGTCTTCCCTGTCTCGGCAGCAAATGATTTTGATACCACGCAGGACACACACACCAGACGTGTGCAAGAGTGTCCTTCAGGGACGGGACACAAATGCTCTCTCAGAAGATCTGCTTGATTAGCTTGGAAAAGTTTCCCCGGGCTCTGCAGATTTCAGTAATGACTAAACAACTTTGAAATGCAGCAACATTTTCACAGATACATGCCTTCACTTACTTGAGCAACACGTACTCGGCATCTTCCTGCTCGGTGGAGTGTAAGCCTCTGTCCCGAGTTTCCCGCGACTGAAGCACTGGCCGCGCCAGGTTCGTGCCTGCGCCACAGGGCGAGGTCATCAAGGTTAGACCAACTGCTCGGTGATGGATTATCCTGGACAGCAGCTCCAGAATCTTTGTACAGTACGTCACAGGCAGGTCAGGGGTCGCGTTACTTTTCTGGCGAGCGTCCTCTCCACAGATACTGGCTCTCACTCTGGGCCATGTACCAGGAAGCAGCAGGGCTTCCAGGGGTTTAGTAAGGATCTCATGAAACATCACAGTTGCCTGAATACCTAGTAACACGGAATGAGCCAAGCAAGTTGACACAAAAAACCACAGATGACAGATATCAGATAAGGGGCCTCCTTGATCTGGTGAAGTGTTTTCAAACTGGCCCATTATCCGTAGAAAGTCAAATAATTATTTTGGCAAGTGAGGGAATAGGGTTAGAACTCTTCGATTTCAAGCTTTCTACTGTTTAGAAGTACTAAATAGCATTATTACCAATAAATGCTACATTTAGGAACACATTTCATTTCGAAGTTAGAAAATGTCCCATTGTAAAACTATTTTGACAAATTGTTTTATGTTGTTCGAGTACAGCTATTCTAGTCATATGGATTGCAAAAATTCCCTAGAATTATTTTATAAAATACCTCATATATACCTAGTAAATCTCTCATAGTATCTCCTGAAATTCAAGCTCACTTTTCAATGTATTTAGAGGGTAAAAGGCTGCTTTTTTATCTTAATCTAAATGAAGAGAAGTTTTTAATTGTATATGTTCTTAAATAACCAGTGTGAATTAGTTGGCCATTAAGAATGCATCGAGGGGGCCAGAGGGTTAGCTCAGTGGTTCCAGCGCCTGCCTCGCAAGCGCAAGGTCCTGAGTTCGATGCCCGGTAACCACATACAATGCTGGGCATGGAGACTCACGCCCACCAACAATCAACACCGCATACCACAATGCCGGGCGTGGTGGCTCACGCCTGTAATCCCAGCACTAGGGAGGCAGAAACAAGAGGATTGCTGAGTCCGCGGCAGCTTGCCTGGGCTCCATAGTGAGCTCAGGGCCAGCCTGAACTACAAAGCAAGACCCTGTCTCAAAAAAAAAAAAAAAAAAAGAATGCATCAAGGGTCCAGAGATTTAGCTCAGTGGTTCCTGCGCCTGCCTCGCAAGTGTAAGGTCCTGAGTTCGATCCTGATAACCACATACAATGCTGGGCGTGGTGACTCACGCCCACCAGCAATCAATACCACATACCACAGTGCCAGGCATGGTGGCTCATGCCTGTAATTCCAGCACTCAGGAGGCTGAGACAGGAGGATTGCTGAGTTCCAGGCTTGCCTGGGCTACATAGTGAGCTCAGGGCCAGCCTGAACTACAAAGTGAGACCCTGTCTCCAAAAAGCAAAAAAAAAAAAAAAATGAAACACAGCATTTGAAAAACATTTAATTTCATTTTTATCATACTTTATTCTGACTGAAAGCACTGGATAATTTTTAAAGATTATGTTAGTTTTCCCAATACCAAAATCATCTCTGTTTTCAAAATACAAAGAAATTACATAACAGCCTGAAGGGCAAATTCAACAACAGATTTGTGCTCAGTATGCACAAGATCCTGGGTTCAATCCACAGAACCACCAAACAAGAGAGAGAAAAATTAAGTATATCTTATCACTTTCACAAATTAGGTCTATAAGTCATTTAGTTATTTACTTAACTTATGTACTATTAGATTCCACTTTGTTCTGTGAAATGGCACGTCAAAGCAGACAAGAAATCGCTGAGGTAATGTACTAGACTTCTAGCACCTCTCAGTACAGTATGATCTTAAATGTGCATGTATTTTTGAGTGTGAGGTATTTCCCCTCTGAGTCACCGTTAGGACAACAATGTAAATTGAATCCACTCTGCTGTGCCCAAGCCCAACCTACCTCCAAAAAGCTGTGAATGGACCATTAGCTTATTGAGTAGACAAGGTCCAGAAAAGAGAGAGAGAGTTGGGAGGGAGTAGGGTCCAGGTTTTGTAGAGCACATACCCAAAGTGATTTCAACCTCATCCATCGCTCCTCGGGACCAGCTGCTACCTGGACAATCACACCAAGTCACCTGACTTCTCTCAGCCTCGGGATCCTAATCCGCCACTGGAAATAATAACTATTTCTTCCTCTTGGGTTTCTTGTGAAGCTTCAATGGGAGACCCACATCCCACCAGCTTGGGACAGAGCTCAGCACAAAGAACAAGTGGCTCATACAGGAAAGATGCTAAGCACACAAAGGCAGGAGATGAAATCCAAAGGCCTCTGGCTCTAAAGTTCTAGAAGCTTCTTTATCTCTTAGGCATATTAATTCCATATAGAACACACTTCCGTTAGTGCAGCCTCTCCCTGAATAAATGGAGGCTGGTTAAAAGTGAAATAGTAATTTAAACATGTTCTTCTCAGTGACTTTGAGGAGTAGAGTTGGCCCATTTCAAAAATGTAGAAAAGATGCAGAAAAGCTAGTTGAAAATCTCAGGGCAGATTAGTAAAAGATGGCTTCCCTTAGAATTTATAATGTAATTCATTGTTCCATGTAGATTTAATATGTACATTTAAATATAAAAGCTAAGATTCCAATAAGAAAGTTGCTTAATCCAAATGCCTTTGTGCTGTAGGCTTTGCCATATTATTATATCTGGAAAACAAGGATAATCATGATAAATAATTGCGACTATTTATTGAGACTCTGGGCCAGGACCTGTACTAAGAACATGGATATGTTATCTATGTATCTATGTAACATATCTATGGATATGTTATCTAGTGTCATTTGCGATCAAATCTGATGATGTAGGCTCTGAAAACTCATGTAGTTTTCCTCCATTTGCAGTTACTGAAAAACAGAAGTGGGATTCCGGATAAGATGAACCCCAAAATCATTTTCCTTCCATTAGGCCACATAGCCCCCTGGTGAGAAGAGGAAGACTTGGCTTCTTCCTCACCGCGAGGTGCTTCCCTGGCCCCGCGACCGGAATGAGAGAGAGGCAGCCCCGAGACCACAGGTGCTGTCCCTTCTGGGGACTTTTTCAAACTTGTTTCATTGCATTTTTTCCTACCAGGAAAGAGAGGCATCATCGGGAAACGCGGCTTCATTTCCAGAATAAACGTAGCTGCCATCTGAACATGAGTTGGGCTCGGTACTGTCACTCAACTGCGACGAGACCCGAGGCGAAGAGGAAGCAGCAGTGCTGCCTGGGGGCTCGTCCGGCCCCTCGCGTCCCTCCCGCTCCGGCCTCGGTGCGGCTGTTGCCCGTCTTGTCGCTCCCGGCTACAGCGCCCGGGCCCACCCCCAGGCAGGGTGAACCCGCTGCCGCTGAGGGGCTGTGGACTCTAACGCCGCGTGGAGCGGGAGCTGAAATCTCATAACGTGATAAAATGCATCTCTCCATATGTCTAGATGCTATTCTTTTAAGTGATAAGGCAAGTCTTTATACTATTGTAAGTCATTTTTTTTAAAAAAAAAACTGTTACTAGTAAGCATGCTAATCATCGTACGACTAGAAATTATGTGAAGGCTCATGTAAGGCAATGACAGAATTTTTATCACATTCGCCCTCCTGTTTTTTAACATAAATATAAGCCCCTGGTATGTGTCAGGCATTGTACTTGGCGGTGGAAATACAAACATGATGAAAGCAGGGGTGATCTCCACCTTCCTACGGCCTCCTTTTTGGATGATAAAGAGGAAAGAGTATTCTAAGTAAGTTGTTTTGTCACACACAAGATCATGAAAAGAATGAAGATTCAAGAGATGTTACTTATGTAATAAACTTATTGCCTGAAAACTGGAAATAAAAATCCAATGGGTCTTCTTGCACCAGGATTTATACTCATGCAACAAGGTTTAATAGAATTTTTTAATTTCAGAGTAGAAAACATGTCAAACACAGTTTACACTTCTCCGCCAGTAATTGTATTTACTTACAAGTGGCTATTACATTTTTAGAGACAGACACAGCAAATAATAAGTGGTTTTATTTGAGAGGAGAAACGAACGTGCAGTTTTTTTTTTTTGATGAAAGAAGTATAACAAATTCATGAGACCTCACATACAGCTATAATATAATAAATTAGAAGGATTAATAGAATTGTGAGCTACAGTAACCTGCACTAGTGGAATGCCTATTTTATGGAGCTCGATAATACAGTTTATCATCGACTCCGTGGAATTCCCACAATATATTAACCGCGGTGTAACAATAAAGCACACACAGTCAGGGGCATGTCCCTTTGGACACACATTCTCTTCCCACACTTATTTTACCAGGGAAACAACTCCGGTGCTGTTTAATTAAACTGCACTGCAATGAATTAGCCCAGGTCGCAGCCTCCTGACAGAAAGGGGACCGGCAGTATCCCCCTTGGGACACCAAAAAGACTTCAGAAAACCTGGGAAAAAAAGTGTGGCATCTCGCAGATGACAGTGTCACTGGGCAGACCCAGGCCCGTCAATCAGGTCACTTAAGGAAACGTTAGACCCCTGAGCAAAGTTTTCATGTTTATCTGTTTGTTGACTCCGAGTCAGTATTTTGAGGAACACTTAATCCCTCGGGAAAGCTATGTTACATTCCTTTAGGCGGGAATGGGACCCTCATGGCTCATTTTAAATAAAAAGCATCTTGCCGTTTTAAAGTCCACTGTGTATTCGTAGCTAGCTTTGGAAAGACAAGCCAAAAAAGTAATAACTTCAAATAAACTTAGGATGATGATGAGTTCAAATGGAACTCTATTGGAAAGAACATATGAATAAAAACATGTTTGCTCAAAGTAAAAATTCTCCAGCATGATTCATATCCAAGACAAGTGTATTACAGAAGATACGTTATTTCCCCAGAGTTGCTGGGGAAAATCAACAATGTAGCAGGTCCCTCCCTAATGACACTGAAGACCTTGCATTATTGATGACTATCCTTATTTTATCTGATGCTCTTCATTCATTCATGAGTGTTTTGGGATTGAAAAATTAAAAAAAATAACTTACAAAACAATTATAGTTGTAGTAGCGGCTTCTAGCAAGATGCATCGGATGTTTACGTTAACCGGTAACAAAGATCTCAAAAGAATGGATTAGACAGTGGCAGTTAGGTCTCTAATAACTCGGCTCCGCTGGACTCGCAGAGCTCCATTTAGATGCCAGACGTGGCACTTTAGTGACGGGTACACGGCGTCGCCACCCTGCTCTGGCTGGAGCCCTGAGAAAGAACTGTCTCCTCCGGTGTCATGTCAGACAGCTGACCTCGAACTCCCCGCCCTTGATCTCTGCACTGCCGGCGACCGCTTCTCATTGTTGTCCTGAGCTGGGGCTCAGGTGCCTTGATGGAACCAGTAACTCTTCAAAAGAATGGCCAGTTTTTCCCAGGCCTAGCACAGAAGACGCGAGGTTGCTTAGGGCCAAAAAATGAACAGACCAATTAAACGCAAGGAATTAAAATATTTTTACTCACAGAGAAAACACTTTCTAATCATTACACAAATTATCTGGACTTGAAACTTTTGATCAAAGGAAAGAATGATTTATCATTGCTTACAAACTGTCTCTACTGTGACATATTCCTTTCCGGGTAAAAGTGTTCCTACTAGACAAGCAAAGCACATTACCACCCAGCAACCACAGAGCTCACAAAGGACGATGTTCTCCATGCTTAGTTAGTTTCCTATAAAATAGGGATCTCACTGATATAAGCATTCCCATTTTTCAAGCCATGAGGATATTTCCCCCATTTTTTTCTTCTGAGAAACCATAGCATCAGAGATAGGTAGCATTTCCAGTCTTCTGGAGGTTTTTAGACTCTAGAGGTTTTAGAAATCTCTTCTGTCTTCTCAATGTCATTACTGTACATTAGTGATCATTATGTTCATGGACTGTAACAAACGATTTACAGAGTACACTTTATGATTTTTTTCTACCATCACTAGAATCATGGATTTTGCTATTATTACTGTCATTTTATAGACAAGCAAGCTAGGATTTGGAGAATTAAATAATTTGCCCAAAGTAACAGCTAACACATAATCTAGCTGGGATTTAAACTGTATGAACATTTTTTTTCTTTGAGACAGGGTCTCGTTTTATAGTTCAGGCTGGCCCTCAGCTCACTATTTAGCCCAGGCAAGCCTTGAACTCAGCAATCCTCCTGCCTCTGCCTCCCCAGTGCTGGGATTACAGGCATGAGTCACCACAGCGGGCACTGTGGTGTGTAGTATTGATGGCTGGTGGGTGTGAGTCACCACGCCCAGCATTGTATGTGGTTACTGGGATTGAACTCAGGGCCTTGCGTTTGTGGGGTAGGCGCTGGAACCACTGAGCTAAATCTCCAGACCTGTGTGAATGTTATTTTAAAAATAGATGCTCTTAAATTTTAACTACAGCATCTTGCTCTCAAAGTCTGGAGACTCTCCTTGATAGTAAATATTTCTATGTTGTACTTTTCAAAAATAATTTGATATCTTCAGCATGGTCATTAGGAAACTGGTTCATTTCATTTTTTGCACACCCCCTCTATTATGTAGTGACAAAGGGTAAAAAAATTATTTGATAAAAATCTTTCACAGTCTGATTTTAATTTTCCTCAGACAGATTTTCACCACTTCCTGCCCCGCCCACCTTCACACACCTGAGCTTGCAGAGGAAGGGAAAAGGGAAAATATTCCTTCCCACGGCGCCACACGCACGTCTGACACCGAAAATGAGGCATCACCTCTGCAAAGGAAGAGACGTAAGCGGAGGAGGAAGTTATGAACGATGCACAGCACCCTCCTTCCGTCTCTCA
>PVIC010042192.1:0-15917 GCA_004025085.1 Thryonomys swinderianus
CAATAGGTAATAGCAAAACACACAGAATGTTGGCAGCCTGGTAGCATTTCTGTGTCTGTCATGAGTCCCCCGTTAACAAAATAAACTGTTATGTAACTGAAAAATTATGTCTCTGGGCTTTTTTGGTGCATCAAAATGTGTATGTGTGTATCACTTTTAGTGTAAAAGTAGAAAGCTAGTATCTTTACCTGTTCTAAACAAAAATATGGATGCATATATTTTGAAGGTCAAAATAAATGTGAGAAATATTCAATGGTTTCCTTTGTCATGTTACTATTTAAGAAGGTGTGATGTTGCCAGCTCTTGCTGAATATCCCCAAGCTAGGGCTGTTATTTCAAAACTGAACACAGGGATATCTCAGTCTAACATCACCAGCCTCCAAACACATGTTTTTTTTGGGCATCCCTCAAAATATGCCCTGTGAGTCTGCAGAAGTTGTCTCTGAGTGCTAAAGGATAAATATTTCAGAGAGAAAGAAAAATAGTAATGTATTTCTTTCTTCATTCATCACTCAGAAAACTTAATTGGCATACTTTGGAAGGAATATGACTCTACTTTTCAACTGTGCCATATTGTTAAAAACTATTTTTTATATTACATAGATCCATTTGGTGTAATGTTAGGAGTGAGTGAACATATTCTATTTTATCAGATCAATTAATTTTAATCTCTCATTGAAATAGTTGTTTGAAAAATTAGGGTATTTTTCCCTTTTTGGACCTGATATACCATTAGCAGATTGTTCCCCCAGAAATACAAGGCAGAAAACCATGCACCTCTTTCTCCTCCAAACAAAATCTGTTCCCAGAATTGGTTAACACTCATGCAAATGTTGGTGTAAAAGGAGAAACAAATGTAAAATACATCAGTCATTGGTCCGCAACAATGAGAGAATTTATTTGGCAAATACTGTCAAAACTTCTTCCCTGGAAGTAGAAGAAAAGGCCAATGTTCTCTGGGAGTAGTAGTTTAGTAGTTTGAAAGTTTTTTTTTTTTTTTTTTTTGTCACTGACCTGGATGGTCACATCTGAGATGTGAGTTGGTGCCTTCACTCTTACTGTAAACAATATATGTGATGTAACACATTGGTAAGTGAGAGTAGGACTATTTTATAGAAGACATAGACATAGGCCTTTCAAGTCAGGTCGTGGTTACTCGGGTGATACAAATTTATTACAAACTTAAGTGACTTCTCATCAATTTTCTTTGTCAGCTCCATTTGCCTGTAACTACATCCAAAAGCATTTCTGAGCTACAGTTCTGAATCTGTTTATTTCTTTTGTATTTGAATCTATCTTTGTCTTAAACATAACAGCTGCTTCTTCAAGGCATCTAAAATAATGGGATGAGATCAGAAACAATATTTTGATGTGATCCTATGGTCCCCTTGATTAAGAACAACATGGTAGGGCTGGAGATTTAGCTCAGTGGTTCCGGTGCCTGCCTCGAAAGTGCAAGGTCCTGAGTTCAATCCCTGGTAACCACATATAATACTGGGTGTGGTGACTCACGTCCACAGCAATCAATACCACATACCACAGTGCTGGGCGTGGTGGCTCACGCCTGTCATCCCAGCACTCGGGAGGCAGAGGCAGGAGGATTGCTGAGTTCGAGGCTTGCCTGGGCTACATAGTGAGCTCGGGGCCAACCTGAACTACAAAGTGAGACCTTGTTTCAAAAAAAAAAGAACATGAGAACCCTTCAGCCATGTTCCATTTGGACCTTTGGGCTCTCTGGCGTCCTTGACACCAAATGGATGGCTTTAAAGTGCTGCATCACTCTCTTTGAGGGAGCCCAGTCATCCAATGCCAGTTCTTCTCCCCCTGCTCATACAAGAATAGGGCTGTCATAGAAAAATGCTGTCTGGACAGCCTTCCTATAGGAACAAAATACAGAATATTTCACCTTCCTGCAGCTATCGTCAGTCTTTACAAAGCTTTCTCCAAAGCACCCTTTTCCTCTTCCCACTCAGATTCTGGAAGTGAACACTAACAAGGACTCCCTCACTCAGAGTCCCTCTTCTTTCTTCTTCCTGTATAACTGGGCCAGGAGAAGGTCAAGCTCTGGAAAGTCTAAGGATCCTTTCAAGGAGATCTCATCCCAGAGTGAGCAATGACTCAGTGGTTCTCTTTGCAAGGAGACAGTCCTCACTCCTTCTCTTCAGCTGGGGGCTCTAGCGACCAAACTATGGAAGCACGGGAATGGTAGCTAAACCATTCACATCATTTTACTGAAACCTCCACAGAGATACCATTCACTCTACAGGAATACCCGTGTTTCTGGATTAGAGACTAACAGAGAAATAATAATAAACACTTGAAGAGTGATTACCTGGAAAGGTTCAGATATTTTCTTAGAACTTACAAAATTTGCTAGAGAAATTTAGTAGATCAAGCCCTCTAAAATATTTACTACATTCCTTTTGCCTAACAAAATAATTCACTAAAAATTCATTCTACCTTCTGAATAATACACTTGTATTAAATTTTGTAATGCAGTGCTTGCTTCGGCAGCACATATACTAAAATAATTTTGTAATGCACATAATTTTATAATGCATATGTATTTCAAGATTACATCCATTTACTTTCAGCCTTGGCAGTCTTCAAGTAGAAATTTTTTTAAATAAATGAAAAATTTTGAGTATCTATAAACAAAGATTATTTTTAATAAAAAGGTAATATGGTAAGGCTACAGTAAATTCTCATTCATGTGTTAGTATTTTAACTTGGAGTGATCTTTTAAAAATTTAGATGTGTGTTCTAGTAACTCCAATGTACTCACACTTTTCCCCCTGAAAAAACTAAGATATAAAAAGCTTATAGGAAAGGTATGTTTGCTATATTCCTGCTTCATATTTTACCCTATCAACATGAACCACACACACATGCATGCACACAGGATTTTTTATTGTAGAAGACTAATACCTTTTTCTCTATTATTAATAGATGTAGCAGGCACAAGTGAACTGGATATGCAGACAAATTGGAAGTAAACTTACTTCCATAAAACCAAAAAGGACATTTAAATAGGATCAAAAAAATGGAATGAAACAAATGACTGTTGTTAAAAAATATGAAGGAAAATGACTGAAAAGAAATGGCATTGAAAGATGGCTTCTGAAGCGGTGTGTATCTTGACTTCAGTTTGGGCTGTCTCATCTTATTCTGTAAAGATTGATTCGAGTCCTATGTGAAAAATGAAATTTTATGGTAGAAAGAGGGAACTCCAGCAAGAAAACACCAGGCAGAGGCATCCATCCTTCTTAGAAAACATTAAATGTTTATTGGTTCATTCTATAACATTCAAGTGTGGAAAAAGGCAGCAAGTGTGTTTATACATCAAGTAATTGGGGCTGTTTGCTAGAAGCAATCACAGTTCTTTAAAACAATAAAAAGAGCTACTTGAGATTTAACTGCAAGCAGAGAAATAGCAGTTATTACAATGTTTGACTTGTTTGTGCTTAGTAGTAAAGAGCTATGAACCTGTAAGAAGCCAAAATAACTATGAATTTGCAGTTCATTCTTCCAATAGTGCCTTATTTATTTCCACTGAAATAGTCCCTTCCACCTCAGACCTACCTCTCTCAGCCAGTGACAGTCCTGATAAAATGATAATTTGGAAATAGTAGAAAAGAAACTAACAACATAATAAAGTACTTCATTTCTTAATAAAGAAGTTTAAAGTGTCAGTTTACAAATCCCATTTATTTAAAATCTGCTTAAATAACAAGAAGAATGAGAAAAGGACAGAACAAAAGTGCTCTGAATCTAGAAAGCAGTCCCATCCCCCGGTGAGAAACCTCAGAACATCTGCTCTGGATCAAATAGAAAGAAGGTTGTAGATCTGACACACTGTTCCTGTGAGAGGGCCCAGTGTCAGCCATCAAGGAGACCAGGAAAATGGAAGGATCCCACCAGTATCCTGTATTTACTTAGTTTATTTAAAAAAAAAAACCATGAATGAGAAGAAACTATTAGGCTGTACTGTGAAATATGGAAGAAAACACAAATCACTTAGAGGGCCTTGCCTGACATTTTGTAAGTGAGACATCAACTATATATTTTGTCATGTGGTCAATAATAGTAGCTAACATTTATCACTTACTCTATGCCAGACACAGTTCTGTATCTATTACAAAAATAATTCAATTAATAAACCCAGAAATCCTGTGGAGTATATTAATTCCCATTTTATAGGTAAGTAAACAGAGGCGCAGAGAGTCTAAATAGTTTTTCCAAGACTGTAAGTATATTCCAGATCCAGAATTCAAGTTGATGCTACCTGATTTTACCATCTGCATTGGTAACCAAGATGCTCTACTGTCCCTGTAACAAAATGACCATGAAGCAGAGTAGGAGGACCTATTCTGACCCCTGACCCAGACGCACCTGATAATGTCCACACTCTTGATTGTCACAACTGGTAAAGGAAGTACTATAGATATCTAATGGGTAGAAGTCAAGGATCACAGGACATGTCATGTCCATACCACACCATATTCACATAACAAAAATTATTCTGCTCAGACTGTCAGTTGTGATAAGACTGAAGAATAAACTTATTCAAATAGCCCAGAAATTCTAAAAATGCACAATAAAGAACAGATTACCCAGCCGAGTGTTAGAACATATTACAAAACCATGTTAACTAAATATCAATAAAAAGAATATAGCATGAGTAAAGGCATAAATATTCATATAAGTGGAATATAACAAAGGACTCATAGACTCAAATATATACAATAATTAGGCATATGAGGAAAAAATATCTTTTCAAGTCAGCACTTATTCGCTACTCAAAAAGAAAGAAATTGAATTTGTAGTAAGCATTCTTTTTTTGCATTCTTTTTAACTTTTTTTTATATTTTAGATTTGAATCTTTATTGGTACATTTTATATACACATCATGATCACATTCAACATTGAGAATTTGTATATGACAACTTAATTCTCATTTTTTCCCATTCCACTGCCCACCCTACAACACTTTGCCTGCTATATACATCAGCTTGGTTTCCTTTTTAAAAATTTTTTATCTTTATTGCACATTCTTTATAGCATAAAACATTTCACACTATTACGAATGAGATATAAAAACAAAGGCAGGAAAGTACTGAAAAAAATATGGTTTGAGACTTTTAGTATCTGCAATTAAGGATTTCCTCTGTAGCTGCACATAAATTCTGAATAAAGATAACAATTCTACTTTTATTGGAGAGAGACTACATGCAGGGGATTTTTGTCGACACATTGGCTCCTGGCTAATGCCGTAATAAAGAAATAAGTAAGAATACTACAACTTTACTAAAACTCTCATACTACTTAAAAGAAAATTCTTCCCAACACAGGGAGTTGAAAGAAAAGAATGGAAAAAGATGTTTGTACAAAATAGCCACTGAAGTAAAGCTGGTATATTCCAGCCACACTGGAACTGCTTGCTATGTTGACACGGGCGGGGCTACGTGTGTTGGTGCTCTTCGGGGTGGGCACACGTGGGAAACACTTCACTGAGCTGTGCCTTTGAGACTAGGGACGTTCATACTTTATGTTGAGAATTTCAATCAGAAGGGGAAGATGCTGTAAAAATTTAGAAAGTTCTATAGCTACACTGAAATCAGGCAAAACGAATTGATGTGTAAAGCATTTTCAGGGCTAAGGAGGACTACTCCTGAAAGCGGAAACAAGTCGCTAGGAATTATAATTCTGAGCTTTGATGACTTTAAAGGGGGGCTACAAAAAATGTAAAACCTCAAAAATGGTAAATATGTGATTTAAAAAGAGTAAAAGCTAATGAACTCCAGAAGTCGGAAAAGAACAGAAAACCAAAAGAAAGTAGAAGAAAATGACGCTAAGTCACTAAAGGAACCGGTGAAATGAGTCGCCAGGATGGAAAAGTAGCTCAGGACAGCAGGACCACTGAGGTGCGTCCAAAGCAGAGACCTCAGCCAAACACAGTGTAGGAAACTGACCCTCAGACTCAGAGCCAGCACTGTGACACTGACAGCAGAAGGAAGGAAATGCACAAAAGAGAGGCAGCCTCCAGCACGCGCTGTACCCTGGTGCCCCGGGCCCTGGTAGGGTGTCCTGAGATGGAGCATGGGCGGAGGCCAGGGCAAGCTGGGGAGGCTGGAGTTTGCAGGGCAGAGGACCCTGCAAGGGCAGCTCTGAAGAAGGGCCCTGAAGTCTTCAGCCGGATGCTCATTAGCACAGCAGCCCTGGGCTTCAAAATGTTCCTCTCATCAAAATAACCTATATAAAAATCTGATCTTAATCTGACCCAAGTCTTATTTTTCTGTGAGAATATTAGGTGCTACTTAGCACTGAAATGCTATGATCTTCTAACAAGCTGCTTCTTTCATTGTAATTTTTTTTGTCTTTTTTTTTGGGGGGGGGAGGCCAAACACATACATAATTTCTGCTTCTAACTCAGGTAAAATTAAAAGGATTTCAGAATCCTGTACGATGCCTTTCAATCCATGAGGCAGCTTCTTCTAACTTCACTGGGTAATTCTGGAAACCAACACTTCGAGTCATGAAGAAAAAGCCTCAGTCCAGCTTTAGCAAAGTTCTTTTTCCTTCTTTAAAGGAAAGAACACAGTAAATATAATTACCATTCTCAATAATTTAATAACTTTTATCCTGTTTTGTATTCAGTGTAATAAATTGTGAGGTCTCAATACAGATGTTTTTCCTGATTTTTTTTAAAATACCAGCAAATGCAGGAAAATGAAGTCATGTTAGATGATAAAACACTAATTTACTTTTTATTTCATTACTGTCATTAGTGACACTGGGCATTTTTGATGCACTCTGAGAACATATATATATGTCTGCTGTTAAGGAAGATCTATCAAGCCCCTTGTGGATTCTTAAGAAGGATTTATGTGATTTCGTACTATAGAATTATTTGAATACTTTACATATATTGAATGTTAGTCCTTTATGAGATGTATACTTTGCAAATATTTTATCCATTGTATGAGTTTCATGTCTCTGTTGTTTTGATCATCAAGGAAATAAATTCAGCTTAAACATGGTTATAACATAGTTATATAGACAGTCAGTTTTTCCCCAGGGATTCTGCTTTTGTAGAAACAACTGGATTAAAAATATTCGTAAAATCACATTTGTACTGTAAACATACACCTATTTTCTTATAATTTTTACTACAAACAAAACAGTATAACAACTATCTAGGCATTTTTTTAAATATAAGAGATAGTATTCATGATATTCTGGAAAATAGTACCCCAGAGACACCAAGAAACAACCATATATATACAAATTTATGTCTTAATTGCTTTTCTATACCCAAAGTTAAAGAGGAAAGGTTTATTCTAGCTCACAGTTTGGTTTTCAATCCACTACTCCATTTCTAAGAGTTACAAAAGCCCTCATAGCTTCAGAATTGCTGATAAGTCTAAGGTCAGAGTCTCCTCTGACATAAAAGGCAAACTCTTTGAATATCTCAAGTTTAACACTCTTTATCTTGTATCATATTCATTTGCTTATCACTCTTAGCTTGGGCAGTTATCTATATGCAGGTAAACAGTTCCAAGTCTGCTGCTGACCCTGCCATATACTTTTCTAATCAGGTACCTTTATTTCCCCAGACAACTGGTTTACAATTACTGGTAACCCTACAAGTCAGAGAAAGATACTGCTTTTTGGAACTGACTTGAAAAACTTGTTTTGATCTCTATAGCCAGAAGTAACAAATTTAATAAAGCTTCAAACACTACAAACTCTAGAGAACTGTAGTTTTTCTTTAAAGTTTTTCTTTTTTATCTGAAAAAGCACATCTGAAGTAAAAAAAAATATATATAAGAAGTCATCCATAGAACTCATTACATTTCTGTAATAGTACTGAACCATAATATAATAGTAATAGTTATGAACCATAATATAACAAAAAAGCAAATACATTGACGGGAAAAAGGATAGTCTGCCTCCTGACTGCTGGTACAGTGCCTTCCACTCAGCCTCATAGATCGCATGATGAATGCTATTAAGGTAATTCCTAGTCTGATAAATTTCTAAATATTTTTTTCAATACTGAGATCATAAATTATTGAAGACAATGTCTGTTTTTTAAAAAGCATGTCATAAACTGTGCAAAACATTATCTCATATGCAAAACATATGTTTAAAATATAATTAACAATTTAAAAGATTGGATTCATGTTTGACCGAAGACAGTCCATCAATTAATTGACTAGTAAAAGATCTAAATGGCTAGAAAGCTAATATTCCATGAATATCTTTAATAAATGCTTTTTCCTTGGATCTTTCAAACCAACTTGTGTGAAGTCAGTAGTTAGAAAGGGTGACAGTACAAGTAATCTTCAGATAAAATTTTAAAATTGAGAGGGATTATGCACTGACAAATTATTATTCAAATAATCAGAATCTTTAATCCCCCTGAGGTAGCTCTACAATCAAGTGAGTGATCTTACAGTCTTTGGAACATACAGGTTTTGAAATGAGTTCCAATGTTCAGGCAAAACCATACTTAAAGCAAAGACCATATGCAAAGTCTCATTATTCCAAACATAATGACCTTAAATTGCAGTAGGAGTGGGATTTCAGACTCTTACGTATGAATTTGGGACAGGAATAATACTCAAAATAATGAATCACTTTGAATGAAGGGTATAAATTAATCAGAATGAGCACCGATGACACAATAGAAAGGCATTAGCAGTTAAATATCAGCCATGGTTTTAGGTAAAATCAATACAATTAATTAAGGTTCCATAATCTAGACCCCCAAGTCCTTAACATAAGTACCCAAAAGAGTAGAAATGTATAATCCACAAATGGTCACACTGAGAAATGCTCCATGCTGTTACCTAAGCCCATCAGCATTCAGAGCATCTTTGGGTGAGTATGCTTTGGGTTGAATATGACTTGTCACCGCTGAACTCATGCGGGAATTTGCTCCTCAAAGGACCACAGATCTCGTAATGATTTTAAAAGGACAGAAGTTTAATCTCACTATGTAGAAAGTGGCCTTTGAAAAGTGACTGCGTTCAGATTAGATCATGATAGTTCAGTTATTGAGACTGAATCCTGTGACTTTATAAGTTAAGGAATGGAGCGCAGCATACAGAGATGGGCACACATTCCCTGCCACTTGCTGTGTGATGTCACCTATTGTCTTGGACCCTAAATTGCAGTTTTATTTTGGCTCACTGTGCTCGAGGTTTTGATCGGTGTAGTGTAGTCCAGCGTGTTGTGCTGAGGGCACGTAGTACAGCAGAACTGCTGACCTTATGGCCACAAACCAAAAGAAATCAAGAGAAACAGACCAACATCCCACACTCCCTTTTAAGGCCGTGTCTGTGGTGAATAGGACTTCTTACTAGGCCACACTGCCAGGATCTCCTCCCAGGGTTGCAGGCCAATAAGACACGAGCCTTCCAAGAATGTTCCACACCTAAACTGTAGAGGCAAATCATTCCTGAACCCAGGTTTATATCTAGATGTTCATCAAGTCTCATGTTTTCATGCGTTCGTATGATTTTGGATTCTAGAGCCTTACAGCTGACTTGCTGCTAAGAGGTGGGGTCTGGCTGACACCAGCCTGTATTGAACTTATGTATTTTGGCCAAGTGAGGAAGTTACCCTTCACCTGTGGTCATTCAATCCTTCTGCTCAACACCTAAACTTCATGATATTTCAGATACTAGTACTGATGCTCTTGCACTCTTCTGTTCACTCATTCAGACAAAAAATACTTACCACACTTCAGCTATGTGCTAATCCTTAGCACAAGCCCTAGACCCTGACAGTGAGTACCACACCCTCCCTTCTCTCCTGGAGCTTCAAGGTTGGTGGGGAAGACAACTCTCAACAAGTGCAGGAATGGTTGTCTAGTTGCAGATAGAAGTCTAGGAACATGGCGAGGGGACCATATGGAAAGGACTCCTGAAGCAGTGGGAGGCACAAGGGAAACCGGAAGGGTGTGGCAACATGGCCCATCAGGGAGAGATCATAGGATTTTGTTAGTGGCCTAAGCCAGAGTGGCATTGTTCTGTCTTAGGGGGGATCTAAACTGGAGCATCCCAGGTGGACAAGGGTTAGGAGGTGAAGCAATGGAAATAGTGAGGAGGGGGAACCCTGGAAGCCACAGGGAATGTCTGCTGCAGGGAGGTCAGGAGACAAGAACATAGATACATAGAAAGCTATAGAACTTAGCTTTCTGTCCCCTGAGCTGCCCCCCGCCACCTTTGACCCTAATGGAAATAACATGTGAACACGGTGGTGTCCCCAGGGCAAGTCTGAACAGGAACCAAACCTACATTCATACTAGAATACTCGCCAGCTAGAAATATTACAGACTAAAAGAATTCTCTTATAAAAACTCATGCTTTGAGCAAAGCAGTAGCTTTATGAAATAAAATACCTCTTTCAGTTATGATGTTTTACTTGTGTTTCAATTAAAAATTCATTTAAAAATAATATTTTTGGGCTGGGATTTAGCTCAGTGTTTCCAGCACCTGCCTAGCAAGTGTAAAGTCTCTAATTCAATTCCCAATAGACACACACCACAATGCCGGGTGTGGTGACTCACACCTGTAACTCCAGCACTCAGGAGGCAGAGGCAGGAGGATTGCTGTGAGTTTAAGGCTTGCCTGGGCTACCAAGTGAGCTCAGGGCCAGCCTGAACTACCAAGCAAGACCCTGTCTCAAAAAAAAAAAATTCTGGACACACAACTAACATTCCCTAATTAGGCTAAACACACATTATTTCAAATGTATGCCTCTCAAATCTGTTATAAGAATTCTCTGTTCTCTTGACTTGTCCTAGCAATCTCCTGCACAGAATCACACAGTAGCAGACAAAATTTCATGTTTACATGGATTAACTCTTTCAATCTATGCCATACATATTCTTGCTCTGAGAATTGGCTGCTAGGGACACAGGTGACACAGTAAAATAAATTTTATAAAAACTAATTTAGAGGTGACAGTCTACAGACCGGTACCCCGCAGAAGCCATCTGTACCAATGTAATTTTGTATTTATTTGTTATTTTTGTAAGCCAAAAGTCAAATTCACACTAATTGTGTAAAGAAGTACATCAAAGGGCAGGAAATGTAGCTCAGGGGCGTGGCACCTGCCTGCCAAGTGCAAGGTGCTGAATTCAATCCCCAGTACGGCAAAAAAGAAAATGTACATAATTTTATGTATAGGAAAAGATTACTCTGCACAGTGACTAACTTGACTTTGCTAGTATTTTCAAAATTGAGATGAGGACCAGGGGTTTAGCTCAGTGGTAACGCGCCCACCTTGCAAGCACAAGAACCTGAGTTCGATCCCCAGTACAGCCAAAAAATAAATAAAAATTGCGACGACGGTCCCCAACCCCACACTCACCGAGGACAGTCGCCAGCCCCCGAGATTCCGAGCAGTGAGTTGCAGGAACGATCCGGAAGCAGCTGCAGAAAATGTTTTTCCTGTGGTTTCCCTTGACAGTCTCCCCTTTAGCTACTTTTTAAATATTTACTTATTTATTTATTTCTACAGAGAAAGTAACTCGGAATCATTTCGAATAATTCACACTGTCTCCGTTGATCAGATCTGGAGACCACATTTTAAGAAAATAGAAGGAAGCTGACACTCATGCCGCATGGCTCCCCACGAGACCACGGGCTGGAAACAGATTGTATCCGTTCAACTTTGCCCGCCTGGATGCCGTTCCTTTTCCCCAATAGCTAAGAGAAGAAAAATGAGGGGTTCGTTTCGGAAGCACCGGATTACAAGACCGGGAATGGGCTTTTCTGTCAGGTGGACAGCTGGGAAATGCTACTTGCAAACCCGCTCCTGCCAGCTTTTCCTACGTCCACACTGAGATTCGATTTTGCGGGTAAACGCCCCTGTCGGGGGGAGGGAGGCCGACCCTTCCACGCCCCCGGAGGTCACCCCGGATGGACCGACGGCGCCAGGGCGGCTGCACCGGGCCGGCCTGGGGAGCTCGGACGCGGGCGGAGCGCGAAGCGAAACCCGGAGGGGCGGAGCTCCCGACCCGCTCCCGCCTGGCTCTCGGCATCCGCGGCCGGGCAGAGCCAGCGCCTCCGCGCCCGGACCGTAGGGAGCGGCCCCTGGGGTACCCGGCACCCTCCTCCGCGCGCCTTGGCCGGGACCCTCCGCGCCCCTCCGGCCCGCACTCGCCGGGCGCTCGCCGGGCTGCCCCGGAGCTGCCGCGCGCTGCGGGGACAGTACTGTCGCCTGGGAACGGCCCACCGGCGCTCTGCCTGCCGGCCGGGACCCCGCACGGCCCCGCGGCCCCCAGCGTCCTGCTGGCCAGCCCGGGCTCCGGGAGCCCCGGGACCTGGTGACTCGCGTGCGACCCGGAGCCCGGGCAGGTGACCGGCCGGACGCGCCCCCCGAGCCCGGAGCAACGCGCAGGTGCTGCCGTGCGCCCGGGGTGGCCGTGGCCTCCTCCGGCCGGAGCTGGCGCCCGCCACAGGCCTCTGACCCTGTCGGAGCTGCGGGGCTGCCCTCCCCGTCCCGGCTGGCGCCGCCTCACCGCTCTGTCCCCGAGGGCGCCCGCTGCCCAGGTCCGGACGCTCGGCGGACCCCACGAAGCCCCGCCGCCCAGGGCCGAGCCCGGGCCCTGAGGCTTCACCCGTCCGCGCTGGCGTGCGGCCCCTCGCCCAGCAGGGGTACGAGCCCACGGGGCGGAGCTGCTCGGCCTTCGGGAAGGGACAGCGGCCGGGGGAGGTGCTGCTAGTGAGGACCCGGGAGGAGGCCCAGCCTCGCGGCGCCCACGCTGTCGGAGGCCAGTCGGTCGGTGCCGCCGGCCCCGATCCCTGGTGCTCTGGCCTCCGAGGACGACGGGCCGGACCCTGCTGAGCTGGTGTTCAGCATCCTTAACGTCCGCACGGCCCCACCCGGAAACCGGAGACAGTGGGCTCCGTGGTCAGCACGGGTGACCCGCTGGGCCCCCAGGTCTCCTTCACCCAGACAGCTGGGGGAGCTAGAGCTGCGCTCCGGCCCCTGCGGAGAGCGCCCCCCGGAGGGGCGTCTTCGGCTGCAGCTGCAGGGGCTGGACAGCGACGGCTCCTCCCGGCCCTTCCGCCTCCGCAGCGGTGGTGAGGCCGTGAGGGCGCAGCGCTGCCGGCGAGTTAGCGCACGGGCCTGCTGCTTCCTGGAGGTCAGACCAGGCCTCTGTCCGGTGCCCGCCACCCTCACATCACTCACGAAGATGACCTGGGCGAGGTGAAAACGGCTGCAGTGAGAGGCTTGAGACAGGGGCGGCCTGTGGTTCTCGGGGCACCTACTGGGTGCGAGTGCCCCCCCCACACACACACCACACCGGCGGCTGGGCGGGTGGTACCATCACGACGGCAGGGACACCGACAGTGAGAATATCACCTTTCAGGTTGAGGACGGGTGCCTGCCCCATCACCATCACACCTGTGCACGGCCAACCGCCAAGAGCCACTGCCACAGGCCTCTCACTGACCGAGGGACACGAGGCCCAGGTCTCGCCTATGTCCTGAGTGCTACAGATGCTGATTCTGCGGATTCCACCATAATGCTTTGTGCTGGAGGGTCAACCCCCAGGGGAAAACGAGAGCGAGAGTGGGATCCGGCCTAGTTCCCGCACCCACCAGCACCCGAGGGTCGTGCTGCTGCGGCAGGTTGAACCACCTCTGTCCCCGCTAAATGGTGACCAGAATTATGTGGAAAAGGAAGGTCGCTACGAGATGGTGGTGACTGAGGGGCTGCAGAGAGAATAACGGCCGGAAGACTCGTCTACCGCCACCTTCACCCACACGGCCCTCAGTCTGTAATGGCCCCTCTGGCCTTCCACGTGGAAGATGACCGTGGCCCACCTGACCTCTCCACCCAGCGCTTCTTCACCATCAAGGTCCAGCCAGTGGATAAGCTGAGCCCAAAGCTGTATCCAGATCTACTTTACAGATGACTGGGCAGGACCGTCGGCTTACTCCCTTCCAGAAGAAACTCCTCCTGTTTAGACCAGGTCTCCGAAGATGAGAACCCGTGGTACACCTCGCCGACACCCACGACTGACACAGACAGCAGCCGCCAAGTCCAGGTAGGGGAAATCGTGCTCGCTGATTCCCCGGCTGTATCCATCAGGCATTTCACCCAGGCCCAGGTTAATCACCGCAAGATTGCCTACCAGCCCCCAACACGAGAAGCTGGGTATTATACCTTGGGTTGTACAGTTCACCTACCAGGTAGAGGATGCTGCGGGCACTAGTGTGCCAGGCACATTCACAGTATCCCTGAAGCCTGTGGACGACCAGCTTCCAGAAGCCGCCGACAAAGGCTTCACCTTCTCAGAGGGAGACAGGTTATTCTGAGCAGTAGTGAGCTGGATGTTATACACTCTGACTTAGACATTGACCAAATTTTCTTCATATTAACCTGGGGTCCCCAACATGGTCACTTACAGTACTTTTAAAAAAATGTATGATTCCAGGGGAATCTTTTACGCAAGCAGATATTATTAATGGGTGTATGTCTTACTGGCATAGCAGAGATTGAACTTCCAATGACATCTTCCATCTAAATGACATCTTTCATCTAAATGACATCTTCCATCTAAATGATGGGATGTATCATGTACCCACCACTGTCAAGATTTCTGTGCCTCCCTCTATGGCTGACAAAAATCCCAGCATCCCTACCACAGATAATTCATCATTGGATATTTCCATAGAAATGCTAGAGAACAGAGCCACTGATGTCACTATGAGTGTCACCCATGGAAGAAAGGACATCAATGACTCGATGCTGTCTTTCATTATGGGGGGGAGCCCCAAATTGGGCACTGTCCTGGTGAATGGTTTGCCCACAGAACGAGTCTCCCAACAAGACCTCATCAATGCGGCAGTCACCTGTGTCCACAATGGAGGTGAAGTCGTTTTCCAAAAGCAGCGTGATGCTTTCAGCCTCATCCCCTGCGTCGATTCTTATCACTGGCTTGTGGGAGACAACAGAATGAAGAGGGTTCAGGTGCAAGTAACTGTGCTGCCCTCAGGTCTTAGTGGGGGAGGCCTTAGGTGTCTGTGAAGCTGAAATGAGCCTTTGACCTTACAGCATCTCACCACTGAAGAAGCGGAGCCTGTGAAATCCTATGCACAACGACTGGGCAGCCAGCCTCTGGCTACTTGCAGAAAAGGGCACCAGCTGGTAATGCCGTCAGTGTCTTCTACGTCAGGACATCCCAGAGGGACATATCAAATATGTACAGAGTGTCCACAAGGGGGTAGAACCATGAGTAGATCAAATCACATTTCATCGCTCTGATGGCATCAGTTTCTCCCCACCACCATCTTACCCACCAACGATGAGCAGCCTGAGCTTCTTACCCATGAGGTACTAGAAGGGTTGAGCTTGGTCACAGACACCCAGCTGCTCAGTGGAACAGATGCTGACCTGCTACCAGATAAGCTTCACTTTCAACTCATCACTGAAAAAATTATTTCTATATAATCATCGTAATCAGTAATGACATACATAATGCCAACAAATGAATTATTTTTCATTTATTTAAGGCCCTATGCCCAACCAATTATTCTTAACAAATCAGTTTAGGAGGAGAAAACATGAGAAATGTGATGTATTTGATGTGAAGTACATTCCCTGAGCTGGGTTGTTTGCAATCTCCTAAAAGGCACTGAATCTCATCTTCAGTAGATTCAGAGAAACTACCTAGTGATTTTTGTCATTCTTTTTTTTTAAATTGAATTCTTTATTGGTACAATTTATATACATCTCAAAATCACATATAACATTGGGAAATTTGTACCAGTATATGCCACAAGTTAATTCTCATTTTTACCCATATCCCTACCCACTCCCCCCTCCTCCCCCCTTATACATGCTCTGTTATTTTCTTTCTGTAACATATTTATTCCTTCCCCTCATCA
>PVIC010042193.1:0-15888 GCA_004025085.1 Thryonomys swinderianus
AACCACTGAGCTAACCCTCCGGCCAAGCCTTATGTTTCTTAAAGAAAATGTGACATATTTCATTAATAATTTTGGCACCATGATATTTAGTTGAAGTTTAGCACATCACTATGTGAAAACTTGTATAAACTAATTTACAATTAGTGTAAATTAGTATACTAACAAATATACTAGTACTTATAGTCAGTTTAGTCATTCTTATAGGGAAAAGGGATCCTTTAGTAGAGTCCAAATTGATTTTGAAAAGGATAAGTGATCATACCTGGCAGACATGATTTCCAAACTTCCTATCCTTGGATATGAAAAATTTTTAAATTCTATCCATTTTGAAGTCATAATAAAGACAAGCTTTAGTCTTTAAATTTTCAAAACACTTAAAGATCTGGATGTATTTCATTTAGGTAGTATGCTAGAAAAGTATTTCACCAAAGAGTAAAATCTAGCCCTTCCCCATCTCTCTTCCTGCAGATATTTTTTAGACCTCTCCTATAAACCAGATACTACTAGGTCTGGAAATATAGGAGTGCATAAAATAGATAAAATTTTGTTTTTCCTAGGAAAGGAGTTGAAAAGGTCTAAAAAATAAATATTTCAGCGTTTGAGAGCCATAGAATTCTGCTTGACACAGTCATCTCCAGTGTTGCCATGTAAGGCCAATGCAGACTACACAAATGTGAAGGGGCATGGACACTGAATTCTGTGTGGAGAGTCCACATCGCCCAATATTATTCTTTTTAATTTTTTTCAGCACTTTTAACGACTTTCTTTGTCACTGTGACCCAATACTTGATTCCTGTAGGTATTAAACTTAAAGGAGAGGTTTACTTGGGCTCACATTTTCAGAAGTTTACATCCATACTCAGCAGGCTCAGACACAGAAAAAGCATTGTGGAAGAGCCTGCTGCAGTGAAAAGTTGCAGCAAAGGGAAGGGGACAAGCTGGGAGAGACACATGGCTCCCGAGCACTCCTGCCACTTGTGACCAGGCCCCACCTCCCAGCAGCACACTGAACCCTGTACCATGCTCCATTCACCTACCAAAGCCCCACTTCTGAACACATGAGGCCTAGGAGGGACAGTGCAAATCTAAACCATAACAATAAATACTTGGATAACATAAAAATTCTTCTTAGGCCATGACCCATTTAGTAACAGATTGTAGGCTGGATTTGGCTAATGGTCCAGTTTGTCCCATTTGGTCCAATTTGTCAATCCTTACTCAAAAAAATAAATCTGATTTTATCCTTTTAAAATTGGAAACCAGATTCTTGAGGTTGGAAATAACTAGAAAATCTGCTTTATGAAATTTTGGAGACTTTTTCCCTCATACTATTTGTCAATTATAAAACTGTACTTTGTTCTAAAAACACCTATCAGTGCCTAATGATACTATGAAAAATAATAATCTATTGATTTTTATTGTTACTATTCACATATGTTGAATATTATATGAAAATTAAATAATTATAGATCAAATGATTAAAATAATTTAATTAAAATAATTAAATGATAAAATAATATTTTAAATGAATTATTTTTGAAGCTGTAGAATTTTAAATAACATTTTCGTACATTTTTTTTTTGTCATCCCAGTCTCATTTTGTGTCAGCACTTACAGTTGTGTTCATCAATTCAAAATCATTATCATCGATCAAAATTGAAGACACACCAGTAGATGACCCTTCACTGAAGATTCTTGTGGCCAATAACAGTGACACTCTACGGCTCCTAAAAATGAGTAGTTGTCCTCATGTTTCATCTGATGGTAGGTTATATCTTTTAAAGATTGACATTTTTTATTATATCAAAAGAACAGTGGCATTTTTCTTGTTTTCTTGAGACAGAGCTGTGCTGTGCAGTTCAAGCTGACTTTGAACCTGCTGTGAAGTACAGGCTAGCCTCAAACTTGGGATCCTTCTGCCTCATTCTCCTGTATGCTGGGACTGTAGGCAGGCACCAACCTACACAGCTTTAGAATTCCTTATTGAAAACTAAATGCCTATGAAACATAATTCACTAAAGTGATTTTATCCAAAATAAGTATTAACTTTGAAACTATATATAGCTTAAATTGCTTTACTTGCATATTTAGTATTTTATATACAGATAATATTTTGTATTATCTGTATAGTTAATGTCTTTGAAATCATCTCCTCAAAATCATTAGATCTCTGTTGTAGATAGCTAGTATCAAGTTTAAATTTACAAACTGTACTGGTTTGATTCTTTGTTAAGAGATTTTCCCATTTCCTGCAGGAATCCTTTGTGTGGCTGACCATTGTCAAGGCCTCCGAGAACTGGCATTAAACTATTACATTCTAAGTGATGAGCTTCTCCTAGCACTTTCAAGTGAGACTCATGTTAATCTTGAACATCTTCGAATTGATGTTGTAAGTGAAAATCCTGGACAGATGGAATTTCATTCTATTAAAAAACACAGTTGGGATGCACTTATTAAACACTCCCCAGGAGTTAATGTTGTTATGTACTTCTTTGTATATGAAGAAGAATTTGAGACATTCTTCAAAGAAGAAACCCCTGTTACTCACCTTTATTTTGGTCGTTCAGTAACCAAAGCAATTCTTGGGCGGATAGGTCCTAACTGCCCTCGACTCATAGAGTTAGTGGTGTGTGCTAATGGCCTTCAGCCTCTTGATAATGAACTCATTTGTATTGCTGAGCACTGTAAAAGCTTAACAGCCTTAGGCCTCAGTGAATGTGAAGTTAGTTGCAGTGCATTTGTTCAGTTTGTAAGGCTCTGTGGGAGAAGGCTAACCCATCTGTCCATCATGGAAGAAGTTCTGATCCCTGATGACAGTTACAGCCTAGAAGAAATTCATACTGAAGTCTCTAAATACCTGGGGAGGGTGTGGTTCCCTGATGTGATGCCAGTCTGGTAACCAGCTGCCAAAGAGTCTGCACTACCTTTTTTTCATCAATAAGATTAGCTGCTTTTTACCTATGCAAATGTAGATTTTAAAATACTTTGCTAAAATATTTTAGGGTATTTTATTGCTTATAAACTGTCTGAATGGATTGCTGCAGAGTGATTTGAAAAAGTCTAAGAAATTGGGATATCCAGAAATGTGTTAGTGTGGGAGAGATGCTACATTCGATTAGATGACTGGTAGACTAAAAACTACAGATGGTTTTTAAGTAGATTCCTCAGCCTTCCTTAAAAGCATATTTTGGCTTACTAAATAAATCTGTAACATCAAAGTTGGATCCCTTAAGTTACACCTTTTACTTTATAACTTCATATTATTTTCATTTTATCTGGTCATCTTGGTAGTAGTATGTTATGCATAGTGTTAAAAATAAGGAGTAAAATCTAAGTCCAGATACAGAGGTTTACATAATTGTAGTTTTACAGTTTTTAGCACTCTATGAAATCATCTTTTTAAATTATTTTTGGTTAGCACATATTTGCAGTACACAGTAACATTTAACGTGGAGAATTTGTACATTACACATTTTAATTCTTTATTCACCCCTTTCCCTTGCCATCCCCTGCTCTCTCCAGCCTTTATTCCCCTTTCCATTTGAAAGGCTTTATCTCCACTTTTTTCTTCAGTTCTTTTTTATCATTTCTTTTCCCTTCCCTTCCTCTCCTTCCCTCCCCCTTGTTCCCCTTCCTGTTGAAAAAGATCTCCCTACTTCCTATTAGCTATCCTTTATTTTGCTCTTTATTTATGGTTTCTCATATAAGAGAAAACATGCAAATTTAAATTTGAGTGTCTGATTTAAATAATCAGACTTCTGCTTTCCAAAATACTTTGAATTCTACTTTTTTTTTTTTGAGACAGGGTCTTGCTTTGTAGTTCAGGCTGGTTCTGAGCTCACTATGTAGCCCAGGCAAGCCTCAAACTGAGCAATCCTCCTGTCTCTGCCTCCCACCCCCACCCAGTGCGTGAGCCACCAGGCCCAGCACTGTGGTATGTGGTATTGATTGTTGGTAGGCATGAGTGACCACGCCCAGCATTGTATGTGGTTACTGGGGATTGAACTCAGGACCTTGCACTTCTGAGGCAGGCACCAGAAGCACTGAGCTAAATCTCCAGCCCTGAATTGTACTTGTTTTAACTATTTTATTATATAATAGTTGGCATTAGATTAAAATTAAATATGAATTCATTATATAAAGATACTATGAAAAAAAGATACTGTGTTACCTGATTAAATATACTAGATAAAGGGGGAAAGTTTTGTACAGTATTTTGGGGTGGGAATAAACATTTGCAAGGCTACATTACAGATGCAAGAATGTGCCATGTCATTTGAATAAGTGATCTAATTTAATTACTAACACAATTCGAAACTTTACTGCTTTAGGTTGTCTTTAGGTTGAGGATCTCTCTGTAAAATGACCTATACTGCTTCTTTGGTTTGAATTTCTTCACATTGAGCTTTGTCTTTTTCAAGGAGTCTGTATCTTCTACCCAGCTGTCCCCTTTCTGCCTGCACCATCTCAGCTTTGCTTTGCCATGTGATTGGCCCAGAGCCTACTCATTCAGGTCCTGCTTGTGCCCTCAGCACAGTGGTGGTTCTTTCTAGTGTTTACTGCTGTGTTACTGTGTTTAGTTGTTTGGTTGTTACATCTTACTTTATTCCACTATAGAATCCATTTGTGCAAAAGTCACCGCTGTTTTTTGCTCATTGTTACATCCCCAGCATCTAGTGTGCTAATTATAATGAACATGGTAGACATTTGCCTTAAATGCTTTCTTTTTCAGACTTGTTCCCTTATGTACTGTCCCCAGTGTCTTAAATTTATTTCTAAGAAATCAATTAAGCTAAATAAATGAAATATTTTTATCTCCTAGTTTTGAATTTTTTATAACAAAAACATATATCCTATGAAGCAATTAGAATGTGCTGTAGTTTGTAATTTTTTTTTTTTTGAGACAGGGTCTCGCTTTGTAATTCAGGCTGGCCCTGAGCTCACTATGTAGCCCAGGCAAGCCTCAAACCCACAGCAATCCTCCTGCTTCTGCCTCCTGAGTGAGTGCGGGGATTATAGGCATGTGCCACCACTCCTGGCATTGTGGTATGTGGTTACGGGGGATTGAACTGGGAACCTTGTGCTTGCAAGGTACATCCCTGGCTCCTCTAAATGTATTTTTTAAAGCACTCTTACACTGTATTTAGAGGCTGCTCTTGTGTATCCATTCCCAACTCTGCCACAGTCTTGCGTGAGCTCTGTGGGGCAGTGTCTCAGACTCACCTTGTGTTTCTTGCTCTCAGCACAGAGGTCACCACATTAGAGAGTGCTCCAAGTCTACTGGACAAAAATTACAACCAGTCTGTGGAAGACAGCGTTACTATCTTGCAGATTAGATCATTTATGCCTGATAATTTTCAGAAGGCACAGAAGGAGCATATAGCAGGAAACCTGAAATTTGATCATGGTAATAGAGTCAATTGCAAACAGAAATGAAATGGCTTAACTAAGATGTAGTGAACCCTCTGGTCTCATGCACCCAGGATTGCTTTAACATAACTTAGTGGAAGGGAGGCGGACAAATACTATATTTACCTGCATCGCAAAGTGACAGAATGCCAGTAGTGCTTGTCAGGAGGCAAAGGAAGCAAAGCAGAGAGGGGCTAGAGAAGAGCAGCCAAATAAGAGTTTGTTCCTGTCGTCCACTAGCTCAGAGAGAAGGAGCACCTCTGGCCTCTTCCCCCAGGATAGAAGTTTGGTTTTCAGTGGAGTGTTTCAGTAGCCTGGTAGTTGAGCCTGTGAACTAAGCACTGCAGTGAATCTTAGAGCAAAACTCAGAGAAATCTAAGCTCATTAGTTTGTGTTCAGTCCCTTATTGGTCCTTTTACTGGGCTATACAGGGAAAAGCAAACATTTTTAAGACAGCCCAAAATGAAAAAATATGGGGTGCTTTTAATGCTTTACCTAGTAAAAAATCCCCATGTAACTCAGAAGTCTGTGAAAGGTTACTCAGTATTGTTGCTTCTTTATCATGTGATATTTATAATATTTTGACTAACACTGAATACTTTGATTCTGAACCAGAAAATGAGAAAAGTCTTATGTAATAATACACCAGAGGGCGCTGAATTCCACTTTCTTCTGAGAAAGAAGTTCTTTGATCTAAAGTTTGCATTTCCCATGATCAGATAATGAATGAATGCTAAACAGAAAGCAGTGCTTTTGCCATACTGTGGGGAAGCTCTTCATTCCAGGTAATAGTGTGATTCTTAAAACGATGTACATAACCAGTGTTGTTTCACTTCCTAAATAACCACTTCAAAGGATTATGTGGAAGGCAAAGTATACATTTCTTTGAAGTATGTTAGACCTGTTCTACAGTTGCCTTTAAAGCTTCTGTGCCAGTCTCTTTTTTGTGTCCTCAATGGATGTGCAGCCTTTATCTTTTGAATGGGTAGTCAATTTCTACAAATAACCTGCAATTATTAGGGTACTGAGTAAATAAGTGAGGGAGACCATTATATCAGATAGTGCTGGATATAGTTTTTTCCTAATCAAAAATAATTCTTAGCTTTCTAGTCTTAACATGTTATGACAGAGTGGAGAATGATATTTAACCATATTTAAGACATTGTTAATTTTCTCAACTATCCAGGATTCAGCATTGACTTTTCTTTCTGTCCACCTACATGGAGGTCCTGTTGCTTATATAACATACAGTTCTCATCAAATCACCCTCAGCTGCAAAACTTAAATCTTCCAGGCCCGGGATTTAGCTCAGTGGTTCCAGTGCCTGCCTTGCAAGCACAGGGTCCCTAGCTCGATCCCCGGTAACCACATATACCACAATGCCAGTTGTGGTGACTCACACCCTCTGGCAATCAGTAGTACATACCACAGTGCTGGGCATGGTGGATCATGCCTATAATCCCAGCACTCACTCAGGAGGCAGAGGCAGGAGGATTGCTGTGAGGTTTGCCTGGGCTACATAGTGAGCTCAGGGCCAGCCTGAACTACAAAGTGAGACTGTCTTTAAAAAAATAAATAAATAAACTAAAATCTTTCTATGTGATTCTTCTCTACGTGTCCTGGGGTAGCTAACTTCATCATTTTCTTTCTTCTTTATTTGATTGTATTAGTTTTGTGTGCTTTGAAATTTGCTTTCAATCATTTTGACTTAAACATATTAGGATTTATATGATTTTTTTTTACTTAGATTTAAAGTTACTGTATATTTCTGTGATTCATCTCTTTTGTTATATTTAGCTAAGCTTTTTATTATGAGTGCTGTAGAATATTGGCTTGTGTAACTAGAAGAAAACATTTAAATCTGTTTTACTTTTGATGGGCATATGGGCCACTCCAGATTTTGCTCTGAAAAATAGTGATATGATGAACATTCTTACACATAGGCCCTGGTATATAAATGCAGTGACTTTTTCAATAGTAAAATTCAATTATCTTTTCTGCTAACATTTCTTCTCCTAAAAATGGAATCATTCTATTGAAGTTTTCTACATTTCAAAAGAGTCTAAGTAAAAAGTCATAAAGAAAATTTCTACAATGATTAATTTATCTTATTCATGTCTTACCAACTCACTCAAAGGATCCAAAATTGTTCTGGTCCTTTGAACATTTTTATGCTCTTAGTACTTGTCAACATAACTAAAATAGAATAATAATATGTACTGATACACAGAAATAAGTAGCTATACTTGTATATATCTAGTTGGCTAGATGAGACCAACTGGCCTAGTTTAATGAGCTACTTCACATAATCTTCTTTCTGGTGCTTTCTGAACTGCAAAATACATTTTTTTTTTTTGCATTACGCTATCATTCATTACCTAGGAAACTTGTCATTCTTACAGAAGGTGAATGGAAGGACCAGCAAATTCTTATCCATGTGAGCAGCTCTTCCTCTAGCTAGTCTTAAGGCTATTGCTGAGAATCTTTATTAACTTAACTTAGAAGGTCCCAATTCCCTTAACTATCATTTGTATCTAGCTCTGTAGGCTGCGCTGTTCATTCCTGTGCTGTTCAGAGATGTTCAACTCCTCCTAACTGTCAAGCAGAAAGGAGGCTAATTTTAGTGCTGTCAGAAATGCAGTCTGGACCTGTTGAATCACTTGGTTATTAATCTTAGGTCTTTAGGACACAGAAATCAAAAAGAAAATAAACACTGTGAGTAACAGAAAAACCTAAAAGCCCCACAAAATTAGTTCACACACAGACGTCAAACTGACAGTGAGTTGAAATCAAAATTCAGTTTTCTTTCTTGCATTTATTTTCTTTCTGTTCGAACACAGGTTTCTTCAGATATAGGACATACATCCAGGTTTTTCAGAAGATGGCTTTTGACTGATAAAGTCTGGTCTTTGTCTTCTGCTTACAGGTATGCAGTAGGGTCGCTCAAGTCACAGTTTTCAATGTGTACATGTGACTGTATGCCAGGATATACTTTCTGCAATGGCAGTAGGGTCCCGAGCTTTTCTCCCTTCTTGATGGAACCTTTGTACTTAATTGGCTTAATGTAGAAAATTTTGACACAGTAACCTAAAAGAAAGTATTATTTTTCATTACTTGGGCCTCAGTAGCCTTAATTCAGAAAATTAAAACATATATCTAAGAACAGATGGACAAAAGCATACAAAAAATAAGTTGAATGAACTTAGGAAAGAAAATTTCAGAATGCTATTAAGAGGGAAGATTAAAGTGAGCATGATGTGTATGCCCGTGTCACAGTTCTGTGAGGATTACTTGAGCACAAGTTCAAGACTAACCTGGGTGACATATTAAGACCTCATCTAAAAAAAGAAAGACAGTGAAAACTATAAGATGCCGAAGGGAAAATCACTGTAGATCAAGTAAAAATTAAATAGAGGAACTGAAGAATAGTGGCAGGAAAGCATTAGATTGTGGAAAACTGATCTAGAACAATATCAACTCTAAGACATATTCAAATAAAGCTACTAGATTTTAAAAATGAAGAATAGAAGTGGCTGGGTGCAGTGGCACATGCCTCTAATCCCAGCACTTAGGAAGCTGAGGCAGGAGGATTGTCACAAGTTTGAGACCAGTATGGAATACATAGTGAGTTCAAGATTAACCTGAAATACATAGAGAGACCCTGCCTAAAAAATAAAAATAAAATAAAAGTGGAAATAATTAGTACAAAAATACAAACTTCCTAAATAGCTAAAGAACTTTAAACAAAAGGCCAAGTAGAAATAGACAATTAGTATAATGCAATAATTATAAGATAATATGACAGTGTTGGAACAAAATATGTTAGTCATATCTATCAATGTGGATGGGTTTAACTTGTCTTTTTAAAATTTCCCAGTTGACTTGAAGAGCAAAACCCAGTTCTAAGCTGTGTGCAGTAGAACATAATGAAAAAGCTAAAACTAGAACTAGGCAATGATTTTCCAAGCAAATGGAAAGAACAAGAAAGTATTCTGGTTCTGTTACCAGAGAATGAAATTCAGGCCAAAAAGCATTAAAACAAAACTGAAGTGGACAGTATATAATGGCAGCTGCCACAGTGCACAAGGACGATGTAACAGTGACAGCCTACTGTGCAGTAAATAATGTAGAACCCATTTACATAAAACAGAAACTACAGGAAACAAAAGGAGAAATAGAAACCCACTCATAAAGGAAGATAAACACTACTGTTGGTTGAAACAGGGCCATTGGAATAGGCTGTCCATTATGGTAGCCACAAGTTACATAAGACCGAGGTGTGGTTCAGGGTAAAGGACACCATACATTTTGAAGATTTCGTGTATAACATGTAAAATGTCTCAATTTTTATATTAATTTGAAATAATATTTTCATATATTTCTGTTGTAAGATGACTTGAAAGTGTTGTTATGCATATTGCTTATGTTATATTTCTGTTGGACAGTGTTACTCTAGAAGCTCTAAAGAAACTCAGTAAGTTAGAGCTCATGAATATGTATTAAAAGATAAGTGGGACCTCTACACTGAAAACTGTTAGCACAACAACTACTAATATAACAATGAAAGAAACCCTAAAAGAACAGAGGATGTAAGATGTTCATTGATTGGTGGACTTACTACTTTGAAAACAGCAGCTCTGTCAGTTTGATCTATTTATGCGCAAAAAGTCAACCAAAGCCCAGCAGGATTTTTGTGGAAAATGGCAAACTGGTTCTGTAATTTATTTGGAAATGGAAATGACCAGAAGTTGTGAAGGTAATGTGAAAAAAAACAGAGTGGAAAAACTTCTACTACCAAAGATCAGTATGTATGTGAAGTATGATAATTAGGCACTGGAAACCCACAAACTTGACAAATTGATGGAACATAACATAGAAACACCTACGGGAACTCATATCCTGATTTATGATGAAAAAAATATTGCAGAGCAGTAGAGAAAAAAGTCTTGCCAGGTTAATGTTGCTGAGTCAAATAAAAATCATGTAGCTCTAAATATGAAAGGAGAAACAAAACTTAAAAACCTAAAAATATAGTCCTACCTCAGGATTGGGAAACTTAAAAAACTAAAAAAAAAAAAAAAAGCAAGAAAAAATTATTAAATTTGACTACATTAAAAATAAAAATTTATATTAAGACATCATTAAGTGAAAGGGCATATCACAAAGTGGGAGAAAAAATCATTATCTGAGACAAAGGACTCATATCCAGCATATATAGTTTTCATATATCAATAAAAAGTACAACCCAGTAAAAAATAGGATGTCTGAAATATGTGAAAATGCATCGGTGGCTTTTGCTTTGTGTATTCCTATGTTCTAAGTTTTATCATTTTGAAAGAAGTAAAAAACTCCTGTGTATGAAACTTGCATTAAATTAAACAGTCGTCATCATCTCCATGGTTGTCCCAGATCTCCACAGCCACCTCCCTTACCTCTTCCGGATAGCCGAACACCATTGTTGATGGGACTTTTGTTTCTATAAGGCTTCTCCTGGCCCACAATCATGCCGGTGAATGGTGCATACACAGTAGACCCATCGGAGCACAGAACATCCACACCGTGGTGAGGCTTCTGATTTCTAGGATGTAAATAATAACAAGCAGATTGAGGAGCTGCCTTGGGGCACTTTATTGCCAGGAGTGTGATGCTGTTCCTGCTGTTCCCAGCCTAGAGTATCAAACTGGTGCTGCCAGAACATTTGGGATGTTGCAGAATTCCTCGCTTTGTTTAGCTCAATTTTAACCACTCTCTGTAGGTAGTAATGACTATGTTGTAAAGATTAAAGCATTTAAACTAGTACTTGGTATGTGGTAAGCCTTAAACAGATACTAGCTGTTGCTATTATGTGATATTTTGAGGAACTGAGACAGTACAATTAAGTAAATTTTACATCTGTCAGAATCTGGACCCCTTCAAGACCATTTTGAGAAGAATTGCCTCTTTATGAGAATCTATCATGAAAGTATCACACATTACCCTAGCATCTTATTTTTCTTTCAGTGAACAGAGACTTAAGCATCAGTGATGGGTACTTTAGTACAGTGAGTGCTACTTTCTGGGTTTTTTAAACTGTTTGGAGCACAAATGCAAAATCATTCCAGATTATGGGTTTCTTAGGTTTGTCTCTGACATTCCCTCAGCTCTGGCTTTTCACTGTTGCCCCTAAGCCTGCTCCTACCGGCTCTTCTGCCTTCTCACAGGATATAATGGGACAATCAGGTTCACCAAGATTGTTAGAATTATGTGCAAGGAATCATCTGTCAGGTTCCAAGTAAGCCATGAAGGTATTGAGTGAGTCAAGTGTACAGACCATATATAATATGATACTAACTGACTCTTAATTATAGTACTGTGGGTCTCATCTCATAGTCATGTTTCAGGTTATTTGAAGTTACTCTAACACAGTGTCTGTGTAAGTGACAGATCCACCCTAATTAGGAGGGAGGTCAGCCACTGACATTCAGATTCCAGAGACTGGGTCAGTAGCAGCATGACTGGCAGGAAGAAGATGCAGAAGCTTGAATTCAAGTGTGGCCTTCACCATCTTCAGCTGGATTTAACAGGACCCTTCACTCATTCAGTTCAAGTTCCTCATCTGTGAAACACAATAGTGGTGTCTAATTTTTCATCTTTGGAAGACTAAGTGAATAAGTTTGTATAAAGATGTTGAGAGGGAAACGGAGCATTCATCTGTTTCCTTATTTATGATTCTTTCCCATACTACAAGCAGAGTTTTTAGAAGTCACTCTACTGATAGGAGCATTACACATATCTCTGGGGAAAGAACATAGAGCAGTATAGAGTGAGAGTACTTTGAGAAGAAGCAGAGAGCCAAAGAGGTCGATGGTGGGCAGGCTGGGGAGCCCCGTACCTTTGAGCAGAGTATTGCCCACACCCGTGGCTGTCACAAGTCCGGATCTCATTGGAAGACTTGCCTGCGCAGAGATTCGCCCATGGACCAGCCAATGCTAGAACACGAGAGACATGGCAAACTTAGGTATTTCCGGCAATCTCCAGGAGATATGAGAAGTCTGTTTTCTGTAGTTTATTAGAGTCTTAACAAAATTTTGTGTCCTAATTCATGTGTAAAAATCAGCTTTTGCCCTGGCTACAGAGTTCTGATGTTTGTTGATAAGCATTAATCACTATCATTAATTATTCTTTGTTTCAGATCCACTAATAAATGATATCTTGTGATTTTGAAATTTTCTCTGCTCATTACCTAGCATAGAAGCCACTGTGCAAAAATAAACAGCACAAATGCCGGGCATGGTGGCTCACGCCTGTAATCCCAGCACTCGGTAGGCAGAGACAAGAGGATTGCTGAGTTCGTGGCGGCTTGCCTGGGCACCATAGTGAGCTCAGGGCCAGCCTGAACTACAAAGTGAGACCCTGTCTCAAAAGAATAAATAAATAAATAAATAAACAGCACAGTTCAAAGAATAAGTATGAGATAGCTTTGAAATGTTTTGAGGTTAGTTATAATAAGCAAATCAAAATACATGCTTGAATTAAAGGGAAAACAGTCAAGTTTGTTCAACACCGAATCTCACTTGCAGACGTACAAGAGAGAGACTTAAAAATACACAAGAGTCAAAATGTCAAACCATATAAGCCCAAGGTGAGATCAGAAGAAAGTGAGAAAGGGAGTTGAAACAATTACATGCAAAGTTATGAAGCAAAAAAACAGAGAGGAGGGGGCTTTGCGTTTACACAGTACAAACTTTTAAGTACAGCTTGTTTATATAATATTGTCAATTGTCTCTTTAATTGTTAAATTATCAGTTAAACTGAATTCTTGATTTCTAGGGTTAACATTCAAAAGGACAGAGTTAAACTCACCCTTTCCCTTTCAAACTAACAAAAAGGTAAAAACAAGAGATCACTAAGTCAATGACTGATTTGATTTAATGACATTTCACTCTGCTCTAATACATGTGCTACAAAGCCCAGCTACAGAGTATGGCCTTGAAGCATATGTAACGTAACAGTGTCAAAGTTGTCCACCCTGGAGCCAGCCTTCAGAGCAGCATAGTATCATCAAATGTAAAATGTACTGCCACCAGCTTTGGCAATCAGTGGTGTTCATCTTTGAGAACTGAGACATATCCAATTTATTCATCTGTTTTGCTCTCCTATGACCATCAAATTAGAGAAGCATTCCCTTTGTCCTAACCCATTTGAGTCTTTGCATCAGTAATTTTCTAAATCCAGTTATTACTCTTTATTTTTCATTATCTGGTTTGTTCCATTTAAATCCCAGACCCAAATGACTTTTCTGAGTCTTCCCACTCCACTTTTATGTTTTCCTCATTAAGGAATAAAAAATTCAGGTAAGAATGGTTGAGAAATGCCACCCAATGCCACATCTGCCTCGTATTCCACCTTTACTAATTAATGCACGGGTTTCTGTGGTGATTGTGCCATTAATGACTAAAATCTACCCCTGAAATTAGTTTTTTTAAATTAACCAAGATTTCAAAACTGTAGTTTTGACTTACCCATGGAAATCAAAGCAGCCACAAGGAGGACTCTTGTGAAAAACATCTGATTTCTGCTTTCCTTATGCTTCTGCCTCTAGTTAGAATTGTCACCACACTCTCTTTGAAAGATATTGAAGTTTGAATGAATATTTTCTGGCTAGTTAACCTTAGACTTTTCTATCTTTCATATCTGTAGTGAGAGACACAGTGTATGAGAAAGGAATGGGTCAAATTCTAATACTCTGTGGAATTTGACTCACATGTAAGACCGCTGTAAAAGCCTTTGATCTGAAGAAGCCACTTTTATTGGAAATACTGACTAAATATTAACAAAATGATAGGGTCAGGTACAGATTGGGCTGTAGCTGGCAGAAGAATATTCATGTGAAAATGGACTTTTAGTAGTGTTAATAGATCTTATGTTTGGTTCTTGGGTGGCATTTAGTTCAGAAGAAAATTGACCATTAATAATGTATGACCTTCCATAACATACTCTTCAGCTTATCTTTTTATTATCAGTTCAGTTACATATCACGTGTAACATTTGTAGATAATTTTATTAGTTTAAAACATGTTACTTATTTTGAATGTAATTTTAGATGTCTATTCATTTGTAATGATGAGAAATTAAAAACATCCAAAGCATCCATCATAGGGAAAAAACAGATGAACCATGATATAATCTATAGCAGTTTTGTTTTTGTTTTTTGAGAAAGGTTCTTGCTTTGTAGTTCAGGCTGATCTTGAGCTCATTATATAGCCCAGGCAAGCCTTGAAGTCACCAGTCCTCCTGCCTCTGCCTCCTGAATGCTGGGATTACAGGCATGAGCCACAACGACAGCCACTGTGGTATGTGGCACTGATCTCTGGTGGGCATGAGTCACAACGCCTGGTATTGTATGCTGAACTCAGGACCTTGTGCCTACTAGGCAGGTGCCAGAACCACTGAGCTAAATCTCTGGCCCAGTCTATAACAGCTTTAATGAGCAGTTCTGCACATATTAGCACAGATTTGTAAATATACTGGAATAAAAAATGATTCTTAGAATGGTATCTTTTATTTAAATCTTAAAAATAAATGTTGCATGAATATTGCATATATAGTAAATATACAAAAGTATGCATGGACTATCTTTAGAATATTAGGTACCTCTGGAAAGGGAAGAAATAAAGCTGTGGAGGTATACAGAGTACTTAAACTCTAGGGTATTTTATTTTTTAAAATAAGATCAGAAGGAAATGTTAAGATTAATTTGTTAATCATTGGAGATAGCTTATAGATGTTAAATTCTGTACATTGCTATGTATTTAAACTTTGTGTATTTTTTTTTTTTTCTTTTTGAGACAGGGTCTCGCTTTGTAGTTCAGACTGGCTCTGAGCTCACTATGTAGTCCAGGCAAGCCTAGAACTCAGCAATCCTCCTGCCTCTGCCTCCCGAGTGCTGGGATTACAGGCGTGAGCCACCATGCCCGGCACTGTGGTATGTGGTATTGATTGCTGGTGGGTGTGAGTCACCATGCCCAGCATTGTATGTGGTTACCGGGATCGAACTCAGGACCTTGCGCTTGCGAGGCAGGCGCCGGAACCACTGAGCTAACCCTCCGGCCCTAAACTTTGTGTATATTTAAGTACCTAGTAGTATGTCCTTCCTACTTCTATTATTAGATGGAGACCCTCATTTAAATAATTCTTAATGATATAAAGTCAACATTAGAAATCAGTAACTTGGGCCGGAGGGTTAGCTCAGTGGTTCCGGCGCCTGTCTCGCAAGCGCAAGGTCCTGAGTTCAATCCCCAGAAACCACATACAATGCTGGGCGTGGAGACTCACGCCCACCAGCAATCAACACCGCATACCACAATGCCGGGCGTGTTGGCTCACGCCTGTAATCCCAGCACTCGGGAGGCAGGGACAGGAGGATTGCTGAGTTTGCGGCGGCTTGCCTGGGCACCATAGTGAGCTCAGGGCCAGCCTGAACTACAAAGCGAGACCCTG
>PVIC010042194.1:0-15907 GCA_004025085.1 Thryonomys swinderianus
GGGGGACTTTGCAGAAAACCCAAGAGCCCGGGTCAGACTGCTCCAGACGGCCCGAGTCGAGCTCTGTGGATGAAGTCCAAGCCGTAGTTTTGCAGCTCATTTGTTTGAAGCCCCTCGTGACCGTGGTGCACACGCAGGTTTGAGGACCAGTGCTCTGCACCTTACACGAAAGCAGGAAATAAATCTGAGTGTTTGAGGCAAATTGGCGAGCAGAGAACTAGGCCAAGAAAAGGAGCACCGGGAGAAAGGTAGTGGGAGCACAGGCACGAGTCGGTGCCAAGTTGTCAGACTGGGCAAGAGGACTGTGGCCCTGGATGCTGAGTCAATAAGAGGCGTTTGGGTTCAAATCCTCCCCAACTGCGAGGGAAACGTGCAGACGTGGGAAGGGAACAGACCTCTTTGAGAGTGTGGACTCTGCCTCCCCTTAGACGCGGCACCCGGTGAGGCGCCCTTCTCCGAGAGGCCCAGCCCCCGCCCGCACGGCGACGCCCGTCACCTCCGTCCCGCGCAGGCGCCCCGGGTGGGGACAAAGGCGACGGGCTGAGCGTCTCCAGGAAACCTCCGTCCTCCAGCGGGAGGAGGACAGTTTGGGGAGCACGAGGCGGTGGCAGAAAGGCAGGTCGGTACCAGGTCGTAGGAGAGCTCGCTCGTGTTCTCTTTCAGTAAAGATGAGGAAGAAGCAGCATCACAGCCTCAGAGAGCAACGTGGAGAAATGCATCCCAAGCCAGAAACATGTTTGTACCGTTGTATCCAGAGATCCCCCACTTAGAATTTATCCTAGAGAAACAGATCAACAGAAGAAGGAGACGCTGACCGTGGCGTGACTTGAGCTCCTGGGCGGCCCCAGCCGGGAGGGCTCCCTCGCCTCGCCCTCCTGTCCTGCTCCTGTGACGGCCGGATCCCCACACAGCGCTGTGCCTGCTGCCGTCGGGCTCCGTGCCGCGCTCCCAGCTGTCCGTGAGATGCCCTCTTGCCCTTTCCAGCATGCTGCAGGCTCTCCCGTGCCCTCGACCCTCCGGGCCGCCCGTCGGGTACCAGCCTCATTTCCGCGCAGCCACCCTGCCGGAGGCCAGGACGCCCTCGCGGCCGGTTCCCTGTGAGGCGGGGGCCCTTGTGCCCTCTCTCGGGAACGATGGCCTTCCCATCCTCCCTTCCAGCCTCAGAGCCTTGTTCTCTGCCCGGGAAAATCCTGGCTTCGCGCTCCCAGCCGAGACCGTTTTTGTGCTCAGTCCACTCGTCTCCGTGGAATTCAGGCTTGAGAACCTGTATCCGAGATGACACCTGGACTCTCTTCTGCTGTGCCGGCGGCTGCCGCTCCTGTGATGAGCACAGAGCCCTATATCATGTGTCTCGTGTGTATGTGTGCACGACATATTTTATACATATAATAAATCAAGACAGGCAGCCACAGAATCTCGCCGAGACACGAGCACACACAGACTGGGCAGTATTGCTGCTTGGTCTTCGGGAGACAACTGTCCTTTCTCTGAGCCCTGCAGCAGCTGCGGGAACCTGTGCCCGCTCTGCCGGTCCTTACAGACAGACTGCACTCAGTCTCCGCCGCACGCCCCTTCTGCGATGTCCCCGTAGCTGTCCCATGACAGCTGAGACCATCTGGCCCCAGCGGTCTGAAACACACAGCGGAGTCAGCTGCTCGGAACGACTCATCAGATAGGCCTGCCGGGGCCGCCGCCTCAAGGGTGTCCGTCCCCTCCCGACGCAGCGCCACGGACTGGGTTGGTGCTGCGCCCTCGCCCTGGTGAGTCTTCGTGATTTTCAGTGAAGGGTTCCATGGCTTGGGTCGCGCTGGGTCCCACAAATCACCGAACCGTCCCACCAAAGGACCAGAAGATTTCTAAGTTCCGCTCTTGGAGACCTTTCTGTGGTGTTTCTGGGGCGGAGAAGACGAGGAGAAACAGACTTCGATGGCGATGAGGATAATATTATTGGGTCATTTTTTCACGTTCAAAACACCTAGCTTTTAGAGTGATTTTAGTAATTCTTCACAAACCCATCTATAAGTTTAATGTACATGTTTTGTTATGCTTGTATCCACATGTATACAAATGTTAGAATAAAAAAATGGTTGCACATTGTGTGTTGGAATTAGTTCAAATAACTATTTTCAGAAAGACCAGAGAGGTCTGATGGGCTGATGTCTTTATATGGCCTGGAAGGCGGCCTGGGCACTCCTGGCACCAACACTGTGCTAATGTACGTTCTGTCCTACATTGACTCGTGGATCAACAGATACCTACGATCAGGCCGTAGCCAATGGCTGGGGCATCAGCCTGGGTCAGGACCACGAAACCTGAAGCTTACATTCCTTGAAAAGTTTCGGAAAGATGTTGAGAATCGGTTTGATCAGCCAATCTCGCTCCATCCTACCCTGCAAAGGTTAATGAGATACCACAGAGTCATGAATCAAACGGTGTCTCCAGAGAACTGACATAGTTTTTCAAAATACTTATATTCTTTTCTGTCAAGAGAAAACTATTCCAGGCTTAGCGGTCCCAGGTCAGTGTAGGGAGAGAAGCCACCTCTCTGTCTAGTTCCTGTAGTTGTGGGAACAAACAGAAGACTCGGACTTCCGACGAGGGTCTGTGCGGCCCTCCGGAAAACCCACTCTCCGGGAAAGAGGAGGAGTGTGGCCCCTGGAGGCCGCGCGCTGCAGACTGTGGCCAGAACACCTCAGCTGCCTCCGCACAGTGGGTCTCTGGATGCTTCCTATTTTAGTATCTGTGCTGCTGAAGCGAGCAAAGACACTTCCTATTTTAAATTCCTGTATTGCCCACCAAATCAGGTGGGCCCATCTTATCATACCACTACCCTTCTTTCTTTGTTACTGTTATTCAAAATCTGACAGTGGAGAGGTTAGAAAATGGCCTAATGTCTGTGAGCAGACAGAAGTACTGCGCTGCAGTGTCTCGCCAGCGACAGACCCTCGCGTTCAGGGGCTTCCCTGCCTCTCCCGGCTGCCTGTCCCAGGCGGTCTTAGGGGATCATTCTTCCTACCAACATAGGTTGTTTTGTGTAAAAGTTCTGGAAAGAGTGGGTGCAAAATTATGAGGCAATACAAAAATTGAAGCAGTAAGGGAAAACTCTTAAGACAATGTCCTTCAGTCTTGGTTCCTGTTAGTTTCCAGTGGCCAAACTTCATCCGAGATCAGAATCTTTTACATTGTGGTGTGGCATTGGTATTCTTTAAAGCTTTCCTAGATTACTTCAATAAACAAGCATAGTTGAAGAAAATAGAAAACCATCTTCCTTTAGCTTGCCAAGTCAATTAACAGATGATTTGGTTCTAAGTTCCATCAAGCACTTGGAAAGCTGCTGAGCACATTGTGATTGCTAAAATATTTGTTGATAAGCTCTGTACATGACTATAAAAAGAGTTGAAAATCTTAAGACTATAGATTTGCAGCTCACTACTTGTTTGGTGAGTTACCTGGGGGGGGAGGGAGGAAGGGTAGTAATGTCTGTCAAAAAAATTCAAAGGACTTGGCAGAAAAGGCGGACGGCACGCTGACCACAGCCACATAGAACCGAGTGATGAAAGAAGACAGGGCAGGAAGATGAGGCTGTGCGGAGCCTGCAGCGGGCACGTGCTCGCGGCTTCCCTGGCAGATGGTGCGTGGTGGGCTGTGTGGGGTGGGTGGCTAATGGGGGTGGGTGCCAGGAAAGTGTGGAAAGCCTTCTCAGTGCCTCCACTCAGCATCACTGGCAAAGGACTGGGCTCCAGCTCTTCCATCTGTCTCTGGCAGGGCTGCTGCCAGCCTGGCAGACCTGGGAGGGCAGCTCTATGACACATCATGGACCGGGCGAGCCAGGAGCTTGCTCACGTGGAGAGTCCCCTGCCCTCCAGGTGCTGGGGCCCGTGGGGCGGGGCGGCAGATTCCGTCTCCCAGGGACCTATGGAGGCTCAGGAAGGGTTCCTGGGAACCATGGGCTTGACACTGTTGCCCTGGGCTGGGAGATTTACATATGAGGTTGTATGTAAGTCTGATAGCAACTGTAGGAGGTGGATTTTTTTTTTTTTGAGACAGGGTCTTGCTTTGTAGTTCAGGCTGGCCCTGAGCTCACTATGGTGCCCAGGCAAGCCTCTAACTCCTACCTCTGCCTCCAGACTGCTGGGATGACAGGCATGAGCCACCATGCCTGGCACTGTGGCATGTGGCATTAATTGCTGATGGGCGTGAGTCTCCATGCCCAGCATTGTATGTGGTTACCAGGGATCGAACTCAGGACCTTGCGCTTGCGAGGCAGGCACCGGAACCACTGAGCTAACCCTCCGGCCCAGGAGGTGGATATTTTATTGTCTGTGCTTTGCTGATCCAGAGCCCAAGGCTCTGGGAACAGTCGCTGCAGACCGTAGGGCTGGGAAGGGGGACACTTAGCCACATGTGCTTCCTCGGAAGTTGGCTCTTGCCCGTCATAAGGGCCTACGGCACCCAGAGGTGAACGCACTCTCCCGCCAGCGCGTCTTCGGGCAGCGACTTCTGTGCGTGCCCTCCAATGCCTGAGCCATTACCTGAGTTATTTTTCATCCCAGAAACGTGGGGGATGGGCAGACATGCACCAAAGCATGTTGTCGAACTGCACCTCAGGCTGACTGAGTCGGAAGCTGCACTTAACAGGCTTTCCAAGGGGCTCAAGTGTTAAAAGCATCGGTCTACATCCGAGGACATTTCTTACTGGAAAGGGAACTTGGATCAGGGGTTCTCAAGTCTCTGTGCACCAGAATTCCTGGGGGAAGGAGTTAAAACGCAGATTCCCAGGTCCACTGCCCAAGGGTCCAAAGGTAGGTGCTGCGGATGGGACCGGGGTGGGGGGCCTGGATTCTTAATAAGCAGAGCAGTTTGTTCAGCTAGAGCCGCTCTAAGAACAAGATCTGGTGAGCGTCACGTTAGGAACTCCAGCAGCTGCCCCTCATTTCGATGGATCTGGTCAAAGGGGAGCAGGGGTGTTAGGTCACTCCGCGGATGGTGACAGCACTAAGGCTGGGAGTGGGTCCTTACCCCGTTTGGAACTCCAGGCTTTAGAGAAAACTGCTTCCAGCCTCTGTGCCATTCTTCCTGTTGCTTTCGGATTCTTTACCTAACTGCAGCTGGTGGGCTCCTGCTGAGGAAGGGACGGTCTAGCCAGCACGTGATGGCTGCGGCAGTGGGGAGCGCTGGGTCTCGCTGGGTTCTCTGCTGTTGTAGACTTGGTTTGTAAACTTTATTTTGAGAGCTGAGGGATTGCGTTGGTAGAAGCCCAAATGAAATAGTAAAACGTGGACATCTGTGTGTGCTTATCCATATCGTGTGACCCCTAAAACAACCCAGTGAGGTACGATTTTACAGCCAGTAAACTGCAGAGTCAGGATGGAATCCAGGCTTTTGGTTCCAAGGATTTCTGTTGCATAATTATGACATTGTGGAGAAAGTTAGGAAATTCCACCTGGTGACTATAAGCAGTAGGTGGACCGTGGTTTGTAAATCTGAAAGATTCAACTGATTAAGTCATAGTTTGAATTTCACCATCTTGACCATGGAAATACTATATCATCCCTAACCTTTATTATATTTCTCAGCAAGAGAGGGGTGGGCGGAACAAGAAGAAGAGAACTGTGGGATAGTTAAATTCCAAAAGCATAAGTTTTCCTTGAAACAGCATGATATACTGCAGAAAGCATAATCTGGGGTGAAAACCACACTTCCCCCATTGATGAGATACCGGACAAATGTTCAAATAGCTCTGAGCCCTGTTTTCCTCACCTGAACTCACGTCACGGGCCAAGCAGACAGGGACTGTGTCACGGTTGGGGCTGCACACCAGAACCCCGTCCACGGGGCTTCTGGAAGGAGACTGGGCCAGGAGGGTTCGAAGCTGGCCTGCTGTTAGGAGGGGGGCCCGAGAGAGCACGGCCCAGAAGCGTTCGTCTCCCTGCCCCGGCCCTCGCTCCTCGCTGCTTCCTGTCTGCGGTGTGGGGGGAAGATCCTCTCCACTTCCCCTGCCAGGCCCCTGTGCCGTGTTGTCCTGCCCAGAGCAGCCATCTATGGACTGAAACGTGGGCCAAAATTCACCTCTCTTTTTAAAGTTGTGGGGGGTCGGGCCGGAGGGTTAGCTCAGTGGTTCCGGCGCCTGCCTCACAAGCGCAAGGACCTGAGTTCGATCCCCAGTTACCACATATAATGCTGGGCGTGGTGGCTCACGCCTGTAATCCCAGCACTCGGGAAGCAGAGACAGGAGGATTGCTGAGTTCGCGGCGGCTTGCCTGGGCACCATAGTGAGCTCAGGGCCAGCCTGAACTACAAAGCGAGACCCTGTCTCAAAAAAGCAAAAAAAAGTTGTGGGGGGTCAGGTGTTGTGATGCAGCAAAGGAGGAAAACCACAGAGACTCAGACCTCTGAATCTGTAAGGCAAGGTGCACACTTCTTCCTTAGATGCTGACTTATCACGGGTATTTGTGACAGTAATGAAAACCTGACTGACGGAGTGTACTTTATTTTCTCTTCCAGTACAGGATCAAATTCAGGGGCAGGTTTGCATTTAGCCCTGTGATCTAAAAAATTTCCACCAGTTTCTTTTCCAGTTTTTTTAAGCAGAGAGTTCTTCTTCTCTTTTGTAAGTGGAATGCTCCTCATTTTACTTTTTTTTAAATGTTTCTTTGTGGTTATAAATTCAGGATGTGTGTTCTTGACTCGAATCCTGCGTAAACACTACAGCTGTCTTCTCAGAGGTTAACACATCACATGCTGTATCATCTGCCACGTCGGCGAGACTCACTTCTATGCTTACAAATTCATGCTCGATTTCTTCAGTATCTAGTCCCACCTTTCTCTCCCTCAAAGCGGTAAGCACTCTGCGGGGAGATCCTTGAAGTTCATCCAAATAGTCTCCTTTCAGCAGAGCTTCCCCAGTACGGGAGTTGTTGACAACTTTCAATTAAGGGGATCTTTACTGTGACGGTAGTAAAATCATCTTTTAAGCCACATGAGCACTCAACATTCACATTTAACCATCGGTACCTTAGGGCAAACTAAAGCCCCTGTTCTCCCTCATTCCCTTATCTATTATCAGTATGGACTCATGAGTTTTTAGTTTTTTTCAGTGGTCAGTAATTAATTGCTGCCTGTAAGTATTTTGGTGTTGAAATCATACTGGATTTGGCCAACAAGTACTTTCCTCAGAGCGCACCCTGGTTCTTAGGACATCACCACTTTAAGAAGGACTTTCTTTCTTACTTTCTAGCGTAATAAAATATTCCACGCTGTCTTTCACCCAGACTATCTCATGGTGAGCATTAGCTGTTTCTCCGAAGAACTTCAGTTGCTTTTACTAGAGAATGGCATAAGAGACCAAGATTTGGGGCTTAGATGTGACCATTATTAGCAAGGTCTCTCAGTTCTTCATCTCGGTGTACACACCCCCCCACACGCCTACCTTGGTTTATGAACTTGACTCTATCCTTGATCCTGGGAAAGATGGTCACAGCCGTGTTCTTCGTCTGGTGCAAAGTTCATTAATGGAAGCAAAAGAAACATGTAAAGGAAGACTAAGGACGGAAAGGCATTTGAACGCAAGAGAACGAGACTGAAGGGTTAACGAGGTCAGTGCCGGTGGCGGGAGTCAGTAGCCACGCCAAGCGCAGCAGCATGGACAACGCTGAGACAAGAAAAAGGGCAAAGAAGAAGCTGGTGCCACGCGGACTCAGGGATGGCACGGCTCACATACGTCATAAGGAGGCTTTTCCCGGAGTCAGTACTCTAGTAGAGCTCTAGGAAGTGATCACTTGACAAAGTGATAAACTACTTAAACCAAAGGAGTGAAATCACTCGCACAGAGTTGCAGCGGAAGCTCGTACAGACCTGCACGGACGCCCCGGGCCTGACCGCCCCCCACACGGTGCTCCCTCCCTCAGAGCTCCAGGGAGGGACTGTGGTGAGGAGCAGATCGGGGCCCCAGCCTCTGCGCAAGTCCCGGGCTTCTAAAGAAGCAGGTGCTGGTTCGTTCTCTGCTCAGTGAGAGACCCTCATCCACAGCCCGCACCACAGCAGGACCAGCACCCAGGTCTGGAATTCCAATCTCTTGAAAAGATGCAAATGGAAGTATTTCAACTCCAGAGCTAGGAGGCAAGTTCCCCCAGATTGTTTCTTTTTGATCCCGCCGCTCCTTCACTATTTGTGAAGTGAACCGTAAATGTGGTCTTACTGTGCTTCTCAAAACCTGCAGGCTATCCATCCATCACAGAAGCCACACGCCCCCCTCCCCGGCTCCGCTTCCAGAGTTGAGACCACCTGCCTCGGACTGGCCCAGGGTACCAACTGGCAGAAAAATGGAGGAAATGCCATTTTCCAAGAACCACTCTGAATTCTTTCTTTGATGTTCTTGTATGATTTTCTCTCACATGCAACAAGATACACGATAACACCAGAACCGCACGCCACTCCCTGAACACTGGGAAGCTATAGTACCTAAGGGAGAAAAGGTTATATGCATAATTCCCTTCTTTCTCAGGACAAAATCAACGTAGAAAATGTTTTCACTGAACCAACAGTGTTTTTATTTTAATCAAGAATTTTCCGTGTTTATCAGGGTGAAGCTATTTAGTCTTGACCCCTCCCTCTCCGTCACACGTTCAGGGGAGACGACATGTGCCCCAGAATTCTTACACTGAAACCTCGCCCCTAACATGACTGTTTCCATGAGCCATCACGCAGTGACTGGGTCAGGAGGGAGGAAGTTGAGTGGAACCAGTGGTGCCTTCATGAGATCCCAGAGGGCCGGGGGCTCCTTCCTCCCCTCGGAGGGCCTGGTGAGAAGTCTGTCTACAGCAACAGAGCTGAACCTCAACGGACTGGACCCCCCTTCGTCTTGGACCTTGCTGAGTCTGTCCTGGAGTTCACACCACTCAAAGCCACGGCCACAGTTGGCACCTCTGTAACCTTGAGCACCTTCCTCATCTCCCATGAGCCTCAGCAATTCCCCCACAGTCGATACTCAGCTGAGTAATGATTCTGTACCAGGCACTGTGGTTGTGGTGAGGGGTGAGCACAGACACAGCCTGCCTTCACGGAGCGCTTCCTCTACGCGGAGACATGGGCGAGGACCCTGCAGACGTCTGAAGGTCCTGGAGGGGAGGCAGGGGCTTCCGGGGAGGAATGGCCTTTTCCTAATATGGAGCGCAGGAAAGCCAGTGGCAGGGTGTCACCTTGGGAAAAGCGAGCCCGGAAGAGGAGAATTCAAGACAGAGGAGCAGTGTGCACAGACGGGCTCTTCGGAGTGTGGGGGAGAAAGCCGGAGAAGCATGGTATGGGTGAGCACGGCGTCCAGAGGCCACGCCCTCGTTTTCTCGCTTCAGACCAACTATGGTGGGAACTTCATGAATACCGTAAGGCTTCTGTACATTCTCTTGGTAGCATTTGGGTACAACAGTTCTCGAATACCCTTTGGGCTTATGTTAGAGAGTTGTCTTTCGAAACTCATTTCGTGGAGGGCCTTACAAGAAATCAGGATTGTGAAGGCCTGAAGACATGGCCTCTGACCGCAAAGAGCGTGTTCTAGTTGGAAACTCATCATGGAAAAAACCTTAACAGTCTCTGAGTCACGGCAATGCAGTGCAGATAAAGTCACAAACCAAATCCCCAAATGCCACAGAGAACTCAAAATTAAATAACACCAGGGGAAAACCCAGAGACGTGTTCAGGGTAAACCCCGTTTCGTCCTGGCTTCACTCAAACCGCTTTTGAGCCTCTCCCCGGCCATCCTCGGTGATGTGCTGGGTCACCGTTCGGGTCACGAGTGGCAACAAGGAGGGCTTGAAAGACAGAAGTGGAGACAAAGACAGGAGAAGAGGGAGCGAGGCCACCGCTGCGAGAGACCGTCTCGGTGGGCCCCGGGCCCGACACTCGCAGGAGCTCTGTGCTGACTGGCTCGAAGCCACTGCGCGCGTGTGATTGCTCCAGAGATCTTGCTCGTTTGAGGCGGAACAGAGGACGGCTGGCACGCGTGGCTCACGTGTGGGCACCGACTGCTGCTCGGTAGATAATCACTTGGTGGACAATCTGAAGGAAGGTCGTTTGTCCGCACATGAGATCTTCGTCCACAGGGCGACAGCGTTTTCACAGCACTAATTCCAAGGGGTCGCCTCACGGGAACAAGGCGACGCGAGGCTCTGGCTCCCCCTCCCCCGCCCCTGGCTTCGGGACGCAGCTCACGGGTGCAGTCGGGCCCAGAAGCACTTCTGTCAGAGTGGGAGGTGTGGGCGGAGGGGCGGCGTGTGAGCTCAGTGCAGGGTCCACGCCGCGCTCCCCTTGGCCAGATGGGTGCAGCCATCTGCCTCAGTGCTAAGAACCCCAGCAGATATCAGGAGACGGTAACGGTCTTCAGTGGCCTTGATTACAAACAGAGTTTTAGGCTCAGAGGCGACATCTGTGAAATTAAAACTCGAATAACAAATTCCAAATATGCCATCATCTTGGGAAAATGTTCACATGGAGATTTTAGGCATACGTGTAGACTTTCGCTAATTAAAATGGCCACCACTTGCTAATTATGTTTCTGATGCATTATCCTCCCCATATTATCTGGGTTGACACAGAGCCCTTAAGCAGGCACCGTTCGAAGCAGAGGTAGAGTTTTAACAAACAGGCCCCATTTCTGGGATGAGCGGCTGCACTGCAGCATCACTTCGGCCCCGAGGCTTAGTGCGCCCTCCCTGGCCACGCGGCCTGCGCTGAACCCGAACGCGCCTAGTACGCCCCCTGGAACTGTGAGAGGAAAACGGTCAGGATCGCACGACGTGTCCACCGAGCGTGTTCTCCAGCCGTGCGCCTCGAACACGGGAAGCTCTCTGGCTGTGCACCAAAGACTTGTGCCTGAGGTGACACGGCATGGATTAATTTTAGAGAAAAGAAGAGCGATTGAGGTAAACCAATCTTAGACTGTTTAATTGTTCGCTCCTTTCCAGAAAGGACATTTATCTCTGAGGCAAGTACCCAACCTGCCTGTGACAAAGCGGAGTTCCGAGGATGCTCAGCGCCTGGCGTCAGGTGCAGAAGCAGTGAAGGAGGGTGGACAGAGTCTGCCTCCGCTCCAGCCCCCAGCACAGCATCACACAGAGCGGCAGCTCCGCCGGGGGCCCCAGAGAAAACGCTACTGACAAGTCACGAAGGGCGACCTCGGCAGGGGCTGTTCTCCGGAGAATTCTAGCGGGCGCGTTTCCTCCTGCAGGGCGCCCTCTCCCAGAATGGTGGCTACCGCCCACCCACCGGTAAGGCCTGCACGGTGCCACTGCCGAGGCCTGCAGCCAGCAGAGCAGGGCCCCGCTGCACCAAGGACAGCGAGCTCAAGGGCCAGCCACGGTGGTCTCAAGGCCCAGCACTTGCAGTAGTTCTGTAAGTTTGCTCTGTGACTAGGATGGGAAGGTGCCACTTCCTCACCTCTCACCTCTGCTGGAGCCATGTTCGCCTTGACTCTGTGCCAGGCGTGTGGTGTGAGTTACCCTGGCTGGGACGGCAGGCGGGCCCAGCTTGCACGGTGTCCATAGGAAACCCCACGGAAGCTTACGTACGGAAAGCTTTTGGGTCTGTCTGTCTCGGCCGCGGGACAGGTGGGATGCAGCCAGCAGCTCTGCCGTCCGCTGCCAGGCTGCAGGGCCAGGCCTTTGCCTCTCAGCAAGGTGTTTCCAATAAAGCAAGCACGTGTCCTTTATTAGAAATAAACACTGAGTGATGATGTCATGGCGTTTCTGGGGGAAGAAGGAAAACAGTTTTCAAACGTCCTCCGTGAGCGCCTTACGCGCAGTGGGTGGGGCCAGCCTGGGAGGGAAGTGCGCTCCCGGGGGGCTCTCTCCCGGCCCTGCGCGCGAGCCCCGTTCCCGGAGCGGAGCGCGGGACAGCGTCACGGGCCTGGGCCCGCTGAGACGCACGGCGACCTCCCTGTGCCACAGACAGAGCCACAGAGTCCGGAGAGGCAGCAGAACCCACCGCTCCCACCGCGCCTGTGCGGTCTCTGGGACGCCAGGCCCACTGCAGCCAACGCGAGCGCTGCACAGCGTCTGCCGGGGTGTGGCCGGTCCGTGCTGCGCTCCCGGGGAGCGGAAAAACCACCCGCCCCGGCTTCACGAGGCCGTGCGATCCCAGCCGGAGGGGCCCGGGGTGAGGCCTAGCACGGCCGCTGCTCCGCGCCCCACCACAGGCCGCTGTATTTCCTTCCTTCCTGCAGCTCACAGGAGCAGACAGATGTGGGAGGAATTCCCCGCTGGGTGCTGCAGAAGGTCTGTACGAGAAGAATGCAAGTGTGGCCTGATGACATCGTCCTACATAGGGACAAAAGACTAGTTTGGGCAAACACCACGGTTTTTCCATTTAAGCAAAGCTTACCTTTCCAGGTGTTTTTTTTTTGTTGTTGTTGTTGTTTTTGAGACAGGGTCTCGCTTTGTAGTTCAGGCGGGCCCTGAGCTCACTATGTAGCCCAGGCAAGCCTCGAACTTAGCAATCCTCCTGCCTCTGCCTCCCGAGTGCTGGGATGATAGGCGTGAGCCACCACGCCCGGCACTGTGGCATGTGGTATTGATTGCTGGTGGGTGTGAGTCTCCACGCCCAGCATTGTATGTGGTTACCGGGGATTGAACTCAGGACCTTGCGCTTGCGAGGCAGGCGCCGGAACCACTGAGCTAACCCTCCGGCCCCTCCAGGTGTATCTTAAATGACCTCCCTTCCTTAAGGCCCTTTTAATTAACTCCAAATACAGTCAGACGGCTTACCTCTCCTTGGGGCTCCTGCGCTCCCCACGAATGAACAGTCTAGCAGCAAGCTGTCTGTTGCCCCACGTTGATAGCGAAGTGAGGTTTCTGCTTACTCAGTGAACTCGGGCTCCCTTGCACGGCCACCGAGGGTCCCGAATGCCCTAGAAGAGCCGTGTCAGTAAACCCATCGTACAGACCCTGTTTCCCCCAGAATAAGACCTGACCTCACCTTGAAAGCTACAGATCCCAAACGCCAGCCCCAATCACCTTGCCTTACCTGCCATTACGGAACAGCACCAAGCAAGGGCACAGGGAAGTGAAGTCTCTGCATGGCACTGGCATTACCATGGTAACAACCAGTGCTTATTTTCTGGTTGTCTTATTTTTAGGGATCAGGAAACTTAAGTCACATAGCTGTCAAGTCTTGCCCCAAACCAAACAGTAAGGACAAAATACAGGTCCACGTGCCTCACAAATTCTTCCCAGTGCATCATTTTATATTCAGATATGCTCTAGTCCTTTAACACGTATTTCTGATGCTCTATTTTGCAAGCTGTTTTATGTCTTTTATGTTCATTCTCTTCCGCAGGCCTGGCTACAGCTCCACTGCCTGCTCTGTTTGACAGACAAGGGAAAGAAGTCTAGAAAACGAAGTGCAGTGCGCAAGACCCCACCCCCTGATTTGAGTCCTGCTGCTTCCAAGTGCGGGGCCACCCTGTGGCTCTCCTGGGCCGCGTGCTGGGCCCTGCTGCGTGGACCCCGTGTTCTTAGATTTCCCACTGATCGTGAAGTGCCTGCTGCCTTAATAACTGATTTTTTGAGAAGCAGCAAGAATGTCCTCCCGAAGCAACCAGCTCTGAGAACCTGCGGAATGAAAGTCCAGCAATTCTCCGGGGGCTGGAAAGAAGAATGCAGAGGCATGACTGTGGCTTCCTCTCAGCGCCATGCCATGATTATTGCTCCTTTAGCGGAGGAAACAAAAAGCCTGCCAGTCACGGTTTGTAAGACGTGATCCTAAACTCTGTGTCAACTCACAGAAGCCAAAGCGCCAGTGCCTGGAGCGACCACCCATGGCCACCAAGGGGACCAGCTCCCTCCCTTCCTCTTCCGGAGTCTCCAGTTTGAGTCCTAGGGATCCTCTGGTGACACGGAAGTGTCTTTTGATTTATTTAGTCATGTCCTTCCCTTTTTCCAAACGATGGAAAGTGGCTTACAACATCAGTAGACCGAATGAGCAATGATAAAATATAAACAAAGTCAACCACGGCTGGAGAACATGCGAATTTAAGTCTGTCCAAGGAAAAATATCGCATTAGTCAGAGAAGAAATACTGCCTGAAGCCCAGAAGATTCGGTGCATTTGAAATAGATCCTCCGTGTGTATTGTCCATGAGGTATTTTTAAGGGTTCAGAAACTCCTTGGGGTTTTCCTTCGTGCCGGATATTGACACAGAAGAATGAGTAAAGCATCCAAACTATAGATTTATGTTCAGGATGTGGTTAGTACACAGTATTCAAGCATCCTCGCTGAAGTGGGATATGTTTTCCCAGTTCTAACGGTGCCAAAAAGACCACGTCAACGCTCTGTGCTGAACGTAACATTCGTTTCAACAGTAAGTCTGAATCATGACCAATCATTCAACACGTGTTGTGACAAGCAGTTGTCTGCCAGGAGCTGTGCAATCTGCTGGAAAATCACAGACGAGCGAGAGGCTGACTTTCTCACAGGACTCCCGCCGAGAGGACGGAGGGGCTGCTGAAGCCGCAGCCAGCGCGTGGGCCGGTGTGTGCGGCAGGGTGCACAGGCCGCGGAGGCAGAGAGAGCCGAGCAAATCTCTCGGCCTAGGGGTCTAGAACGAAGAACTTACTTCGCGTCTGGCTGAACGTACTTCTGACTGGTCCGTACAGGGACAGCAGCACCCAGGCAGGAGCGGGACGCGGACTGTGGGGAAAGCCTGCAACAAACGGTGGCCACAGCCAGGTCGGGGAGACTCGGTTCTTGGCACAGTGTAGGTACATGGCTCTTGGCGGCTCTCCACAGGGCAAAAGGAACCTCAGGATCAGGTTTACCTTCCTGGGAGACTGTGTCCACTCAAACCTCCTTTGATCACACTGGAAACATCGTGAGAGAAATTAAAACTGGCACATTTGTCAAGGATCGGCACCCAAAACAGAAGACAACCAAGTATTTCGACCCTTCAGAACTCTAGTGCCTAACATAACAATGCGGTCCACTCTGGCTGACCTTGATTAAGAACACTTGAGTAGCAATAAAAAAATATATAATGATCTCCCCATGTCTTTGGAGCATATATTCTAATATATTCAGTGAATACGTGAAATTACCCATACTACTGAACCTCTGACTTCTATACTTTTTTCTATGCATACTTACAAATGATAAAGCTTAATTTGCCTATTAGGCACACTGAGAAAGTAACAGCAGTAATTAATAATAAAATAGAAGTAGTAATACAATCTGTGATAGAAGTTATGTGAAGGGGATCTCCGAATGCCTTAGGGCAGGTAGTGTATACTACATGGATACGCTGGACGGGGGTGACTGGTGTCCCAGGCGGTATAGAGCCAGGAATGTGAGGCCACTATGATGCTTGGGTGCCTACCAGATTTAAAATTTACAGAATTATTTATTTCTGGAATTTCCCATTAATATTTTGGATCAGGGTTGACCATGGGTAACTAAAAGCACAGGGAGGGAAATAAAAAATAACTAGGTACTACTGTAGCATAAATGTTAAGAATTTACAAAATAATGTGGAGGGTTAGCAACCTGCAAAGTCGAGCTGACCTCAGCAGGCTCCTGGAGTGTGTGTGTCCAGAGGAGCCACAGACATGGAACGTTCAGTGTTACCTCTAGGCAGGTGCTGACTTTCTCCTACGAGAACTAAGCAAATATAGTAACTTCAGAGAAAATCATCTTTTCTTTTTTATACTAACTCGTTGGTTGAAGTGTAAAAAGCGAAATTCAAAAAAGAAGCAGCTAAGAACTACTGAAGGCGTTGGAGACCCTGATTTTAAAGAAAGGAGAATTTTGGGGCCGGAGGGTTAGCTCAGTGGTTCCGGCGCCGGCCTCGCAAGTGCAAGGTCCTGAGTTCGATCCCCGGTAACCACATAGAATACTGGGCGTGGAGACTCACGCCCACCAACAATCAA
>PVIC010042195.1:0-15905 GCA_004025085.1 Thryonomys swinderianus
CACAGTAAATGTTGGCCACTCTGAACACGGGGAGCTCTAGTCCTTATACATATAAATCATCTGGCTGGGTGCTGTGAAGATCCGCAAAGGGCAGGACAGAGTGGCTCTGGAGTCTGACAGACCTGGGTTTCGATCTCTATCCCTCAGTGTCTAACGCATCTCTAAATATTGGCCCTTGTGGGACTGCAGTTTTCTCCTCTATAAACAAGGTGGTAACACCCATGGCAAGCTGCTTTTGTGAAACACAACCAACATGAAGAAAGATGAACAAATATAAGCATGCAGCTGAGGGAATTTCTCTCAAACTGAGAAATGAGCACCCAGACCGATAACAGAACATGTCTACTGCCTGGAACACCCTTTGGGTGCCTTCCCAGTCACTAATCTCCTCAAAGGCAACCTATCTTCTAACACCATAGCTTTCACTTGCTTGTCTTTGCACACTGTAGATCTTAGTAGGTTTTGAGGACTGAGGTAAACACAGTTATTTTAATGCACTGCCTGGCAACTAATGGAGCTCAATGCATTTGCGCACATACCTTTCTCTTTCCAGAGAGGAAGGCACAGTGTTGTCAGCGCTCTCAAAGGCTCCACACAACTAGCATGACTGGAACACACACAAAGATGGCCCCCGAAAGAGAAAGCTGGCATTTCTTCCCCACCACCGCTAATCACAGTGGACAGGAGGCAGAGAGGAGGAGGTGGGACACTGAGACTGGATAAAAAGACCCGTGTCCAGGTGTTCAGGTACACAGCCTCTTCTCACCTTCTCTCGGCAAATGTTGAGCATGTTACAGGGCCTGAGCCTGGACTCAGACTAGGCCTGGAGGTGGGTGGGACAGACAGAATCTGGTTTGAGCAATAAGCCAGCACCACCTTGAAATGGCAGTGACTGAAGCTTCTCAGTTTCTGAAATCCTCTGTGTCTTTTAAAAGGGGAGATAACTTGAAGATACCTTCGATATGTTTTGTTTGCTGAAGTATAGCCAGTGTAAATTTACATAATTAAATTGAAAATAACTTTGATTTAGGGGAGAAAAAGCTGCGAAATTTAGCCACACAGCTCTCTTTACATATTTGACTCAACAGAGTCTCAGAACGTAGACGCGTCTTTGGGGTTAGCAGGCAAAGGCGGCCTGTTCTCCCCAGCCTAGCTTAGCCAGGGATGGGTGGCCTGCTGCCCTATGGGGGTTGCGAGGGCACTAGCCAACAGTAGCGAAAGGCCAGCAGATTTCTCACCATTTTCAAAGCTGCCTGTTTATCTTCTAACACCTCCTGTGAGAACCTTGGCAGGACTGAACTCCTTTCCTGGAGTTCTCCCCGGAGGCAACACAGTTTAGGAGAAACTTGACTCCTCATTGTGATAAGAGAAGCCTTGAGGGATACGGTTTTCCGTTCAATTGCTTAATCAGCCTGGTGTGCACCCTTTTCTGTGAGGAGGACATCTTCATCGTGAAGATATTTGTGGGGAAATGCAACAACCTAGAAGATAAGTGGAGAAAAAAGCCACCTTTCTATTCGGTTTGTGAAGGCTGACTCAGCCAAGCTTCCTCAGTGGGCAAGGACTGAAGTCCTTGAAATGGAATCAAATGTTAGAGTCAAGTCAGAAGGCAAAGAAAATACCACAGCAGCCGCAAAGCAGGACCTACTGAAAACTTGTTGGCTTACAAGAGAAGCCTTCTGCTCTTGATCACTTTGAATGCAGGCCATTATAGGCATCTTAGTCATTCAAAAACATACCAGGTGCAAGCATCACCCCCACAAAAGTAGCTAGCACACATCTATTACTTGCCACTTGACATGAATTATCACATTAATTCTCCAAAGCATCCTCCCATAATTAAATAGTACTCCCTTTTAGTGGCGAGGAAGCATGCACAGACAGATGATGTGATATGCTTTGAGATCACACTGTTAGGACATGGTGGAGCTGGTCTAGCAGCAGGCTGCCTTGCTCTCAAGCTGTGCGCCCCACTATCCCCTCTGTGCTGACCTCATGCTGTGGTTTGTAAACAATTTGTGCCTTCTGAAGCTCATGTTCAAATTCATTCCCTACCAGGAGTGGAAACTTAATCTGAATGTGGCTTTCTGGGTGACTAAGATTAGATAAGGCCATCAAGTGGGACTGATGAATGAATCACCGGTGGCTTTATGAGAAGAGGGAGAAAGACTAGAGAACGAACCCCTGTCTTCCTAGCATCTTGTCCTGTGATACTCTGCACTGCTTAGGACTCTACTTGCAAGAAGGCCATCAGCAGATGGAGCTCTCCTTCAGCCTTAGGCCCGAACTGGAGCCCGCACAAATCTCTTTCTTTATCATTTATTCAGTCTGTGGCATCATGTTATTAGCAACAGAAAATGAACTAATGCACTGCCTCTGCTGGGTCAGTACCCCTGTCATCCAAGGCACGGTTTCATTCATTTCAGCAATACACGGAGTGCCTTCCATGCATGGGTCAGGCATTGTGTTAGGTGCTTGGAAAGCAGCAGTTAGCAGACTGACACCCTGCTGCGGGGTAAGGAGGAGTCAAGAACAAAGCACATAAATGTACGCTGTGGCTGATGGTGACAAATGCTAGGAAGACAGAGTGACACTTTGGGGATTTCTACGTTTTAACACCACTATGAGAGAGCTGGAGATCACAGTGACATGCCCTGTGACCATTTTAACAGTGACCTCCACATTATTTCCTCTGGAGCTTGTGACCATGCATCCTTCCATGCAGGTTTATTTAACCCAGGAGGCTCTTCAAGAAAGTGTCATCACTTGACTATGAAAGTAATTTCCAAGAAAGAAGTAATTCTGCAAACGTGAGTACATCAGATCCACACTAATGCTCTTTCGGACTTAAAGAATGAAGCCCAAACCATGGCAACGGGGAAGAGGTAGCTCTTCACCAGCAGGCTGAGGCCCCGCTGCAGGGGCTTGACATGTAGGCTTGACAACAGCGATAAAGCGTTCTCAAATCCAAGCAGACCTTGATCTGTTTGCACATTTCCCTAAAGCTAGAGAGGTGCCAAACTGATTCGCATCCATGGAGAGAGGGAGCCCTTCAGGCCCAGGAGGCACAGTGTCTAGGGCTCCTGAATACTTCGAAAGGCCCATGAAAATGTTGTCACTTTTTTTTTTTTTGCTTTTTGAGACAGGGTCTCACTTTGTAGTTCAGGCTGGCCCTGAGCTCACTATGGTGCCCAGGCAAGGCGCCGCGAACTCAGCAATCCTCCTGTCTGTACCTCCCGAGTGCTGGGATTACAGGCGTGAGCCACCGCGCCCGGCATTGTGGTATGCGGTGTTGATTGTTGGTGGGCGTGTCTCCACGCCCAGCATTATATGTGGTTACCGGGGTTCGAACTCAGGACCTTGCGCTTGCGAGGCAGGCGCCGGAACCACTGAGCTAACCCTCCGGCCCTGTCACTTGCTTTAAAATCAAAATAAAACTGTGAATAGGATAATGATGCTGGAAGTATCAGAAATGGATCCGGCCTGTATTTAATGCTTCATTACAGCCACGCAGTACTAAAATGTAACTTTTAATGTCTTTATAGAGAAAGGAGCCAGTGAATGGCAAAGGGCCTGGGGTGCATGAAAGGCCCGCTGAGGCCTCTGCCAGCTCGATGTGTTTGTCCTCTCCTAATCCTGGATGCCCACTTTGTGACACGGCTTTCTTGAACAACAGACACCCCTGATCCTGTGGAGAGTGGGAGAGCGTTGTGATAAGACCCATCGTCTGTGTCCTTCTGGCCCCTCCCCTTGCTCACCAGATCATTCACTATTGGTTGAGAGAGGCTGGGAGCCCCAACAGGAGATGCGCTTTATCTTATCGTGGATCCTTTGGTCTTCCTGCTCTTAGGCTAATAGTTAATAATAATAACAACAACAACACTGATAACGGTAATCATAGCGAACGGTCGTTGAGCTCTTCTTGTGCTGAAGAAAGAACCCAGCACTTAAGGTAATTGAGGAAATAAGGGAAGAGGTGAAGTGTTTTGCTTAGAGTGTGCATCGCTCTGAGAGAGCGGTGGCCTCTCACCAGGGGGCGTGGCTGGCCTTTGGCAGATCCGCCCCTGCGGAGCGCGCCACCGAGGCCTCTCAGCACGGATCTCCCAGCCAGAGCCTTGGGAGGGAATCCCGGCCTCACCCTTTCCGCCGTGCTCACCGTTCTTTAGCATCACTTCTTCACTGTGGTTCGAGGGGTTCAATCCCTGGGGCTGCTGAATATTCCTCAGGGCTCGAGAGAAGTGCTCATCCACTTCGCTGCTGATGTCCCCCTGGAAGTAGGTGAAAAGGACACTTCTGGAACTCCACTCAGTCTTTATGGGCTTCTGCCTGCTCATGGGCAGCTGGGTGTCGGTCTTCCTCATCTCCTCCATTCTGAGAGAACGACGCAGGTGATAGCTGTGAACCAAAAGGCAAACATCACTAGTACTATTTTACCAACGGGCTTGGCTCTAATTTAGACGACTGGCACTTTTGTATAGTATGCAAACATTTATTAGAACTGATGGCATATTTAGTCTTCTCGCCCACGAATATTTAGTCAGCTGCCTCCAAAGAAAACACTACTTGTAGCCCTATTTCCAGATTTCAACTTAAATCATACTTGGGGAACAGAAGTATCAGATCTTTTAACATTATGAAGCAGCCAGTGAGACACGAGCAGCTTTCGTGAGGGCAGACAGTTGGCTCCTACCCAGTACAGATTCTTAGCGAAGCCCCAGGGACTCACTAGGTTCCCGAAGATCAGCAACACCAAGAGAGGCTGCAGGCCATCTGAGAAGCCCAGTCTATTCAGGGAACAGTGCAACAAAGCCGAACAAAGTGTGCAAGCGGCCTTCACTTACAAACGAGAACGACCAGGCTACGTGGCTAAGAAAGCAAAGTGAGATTGAGAGTGAGGGGACATTGGGGCCAAAATAAGAGAGTCACTTGCCTTCTGGAGAAGTACCTTCCTCTGAAACGAGTGAGCCACACTCAGCCCAGAACTTCTCGCGGGAGCGGGCTCCCGGAAAGCTGGCCTAAGCAGGCCTGTGGATGCCTGAAAACTCCAGCCTGAGTGGTAAGCTGTGCTTTCCATCCTGACCACTTCTGTGCACAAGAATACAACACATCTGACTCTCTCGTTCCTTCCGAAATCCTAGTCTGTGTGGACAGTGTTGTGCATCTATCTGCACTTGGAAATTAGCCATTACAAACAATACCATGTTCGAGCTGAATACAGATCTCCTAAGAACAGTTATATGGCCACGTACTGTAGGAGCAGTTGTAGAAGGCTCCTGAAAGACGATAAGGTTGTCTTTCTCTTCACCACTGTGTCCTCTGTGTTTAACACAGTACCTGGAATGGAGTAGATGTTTGATAGCTGTTTGACAAATTGCCTTAGAGTTAGATTCCATCAGTAGCAAACCCAGCCTCATGAGTTCCCTGAGGTCACTGGCTGTCCACTTGTATCCAGGCCAGGACCTGGCACACTGCTGCCACTCAAGACAATCTCATAGGTGTTCAGGGAACGTCACAGCCATACTTTACCAGGGAAGTAGCCTGTCTAGATGCTTCTCTATCTTTGGCCACACAATCTGTCTTATCATGTGCTCTGGCCAAAGGTGTATTTAATCTCTTCATTCTTGTGGAGAAAATGAATATGACTACAGTTTAATAGACTGTCTTTTTCACTAGCTTATGAGAGGTTTGAGACCAAGAAGTATTTCTTACTCACATCTTTGTCCTAGGATCTCACACAAAGCATGTGTTCAGTAAACGGAGGTTGAATAGCGACTGGCATTTTCATGCAGAACAAGGGATCATATATTACAAGGCAATTGTTTCTGAGTAGGGGTCAGAGGCCTGGGTTTTCCTTGGCTGTGTACCACTGGGGGAGCTAAATAGCCTCTCTGGGGTTCATATTGCCCTTAGATTAAAAAAAGAACAGTTTGAAGTATGTGAATTCTTCAGCCTCGTCTTTTATGGTTCAACTAGGTTAACAGTGAAGCTGGGGACAGCAGGAAGCAACCTGGCATTGAGCAGAGGACCCTTTCCAGAATCTTCTCCTTTCAGAATCATTGTAGCCCAGTCATTAGATTACGTTGTCTAGAGAAGCCTTTGATTAAACACTGTGTATTTGTTTGTCCTGACTGACAGTTAAGCTAAGTATAACCACGCATTACCTAAAAGTGAATCCATTCTGCATCTTTATTTCAGAAAACACAGAACAGCCACTTTAAAAATTTGGTAGTTTCTTACAAAGTTGAAACATGTTCTTACCACATGCTACAGCAACCTTACTAGTAGGTACACATAATCAAGAGAAACAAAAGCTTTGCCCATGTGGAGCTGTACATGAACATTCACGGCAGCTTTATCCATTGTGAAGAGAAAGGAAATTATCCAATTTTCTCTTACCAGGAGAATAAACTAGCTGTGACACATTCATACAAAGGAATGTTACTAAGCAATAAAAAGGAACAGACTACCAATCCACACAAGAGAAGAGTGAACCTGAGAAACACTGTATTGAGTTAAAGACGCACAACACGAAAGGCCATGTAAAGATGAGCCCACGTATGGATGAGCCCACGTACATAGATGCAACAAGCCCGAGTAAGAGTTGTGGTCGCCTTGGCCTAGGGACTAAGAAGGAGCATGAGGGAGCCCTCATGGTGGCTGCTACCCAAGGAGAGTAGGAACATGCTTGATTTCTTATCAACATGGTCCCACATCTTGATGAGGGTGGTGATTATTATGTGCGTGCATATATTTGTCAAAACTCATCAAATTCCCCATTTCAGATCCATACATTTCACTCTAGATAGATTATTCCTCAGCAAAAAAGCACACGATCCATTGAGATCCATTCAGATTCTTGGGATTGTCAGAAACAAAGCAAAAGTGTTATGAATTGTAAAGTAATTGAGATTTGGGGTTACAGAGACATAGCAAAGGTGTTGTGAATTGTAAAATAAGAGACACAGAGAATGCCCATTCTGTGGTTGAAGTTATGCGTGTATCTTCTCTAATCTTTATAACCCTCAAAGTAGGTATTATTGTCACCATTTTACAGATATGCAAACTGGAGCTTAGAGAAGGTGAAATAAATTGCTCACACCACACGGCTGGGTAGTAGCAATGCTGAGTTTTGAACTTACGTCTCACTGGCTTCATATTTCTCTGCTTTTGAACCATCCTTTAGTGCCTACCTGACTGACATAATAGTTCCCCCTCTGTGGGTCTCAGTTTCCCTGGCTACCAAATACAAGGGTGGGACTGGCCTGTAGTCCCTAAGGGGCCGCGAGCCAGGGCACTGAGGCAGGTATGATATCCTCCAGGGAAGGAAGGCAGGCATAACCTCGGTCCATTCCTCCAGGGCTTCTCCTTGAAGCCACCACCTGCTTCTGCAAAGGCCGGATAGCACCTTTGGAGGACTCACCCTCTTAATGTGCAGAATTGCTAGTAGCCACTGCTCTAGGCTCAGGCTTGACACAGCTTGCAATCTACCTTTGTCAACTGTCCCTGAAGCCACATGGAAAGAGGTGACCAAATTCTTGGGACATCAGGGCCAGAAGCACGTTCCTAGTCTCCTTGGGTAACATCCACAGAGACCAAAGGCCAACTAGTCACAACTGAGAAAAGTCAGAGAGAAAACTAGGGGTCGTATTTCATCCCAGTCACCCATGAGCAGGTGGGGATGGATTACCTCTACCTCTCTTTTCCTCTCCAAACACACAGACATGTGAAGAAAGTGGGGGGCTACTGCTCTGGACTCAACTCACAAGCAAGTCCCTGGGTTCTCAGATCCCAGGAGAGAGAAACTATATTTGGGGCAATTAAAATTCTAGTATTAACTGGGCCACAGTGGTACATACCTGTAGTCCCAGCTACTCGGGAGGCTGAGGCAGGAGGCTTGCTTCTGCCACGGAGTTCAAGGCCAATCTGGGCAAGAATCGTGAGATTCTGTTTCAAAAAAATAAATAAATAAAGGAAAAAAATTAAAACAAATGAAATTCGGAGATTTGTCATTTAACCTAATACTAAGAAGAACTGCATCCCCTGGCACCTCTGGAGAAACCTGAGTAGCTTTATCTCATGCGGGTCCTCTATACGGAGGCTCTATTCATGTGTCCCCTGGGGTGAGTCTGGCTTACAAAAGAAGGATGCGGCAAAGCTACGTGTAGGGGAGGCAAGCTACAGAACAGAAAGACACACCGGGCCCGAGTGGACCTCAGCATGCTGCCCAAACTTCTGCAAAGATCTCCGAACACAGAATCTCAAACCAGCCATTTAGCCTCAAGTCTACCACATAGGCTACTGATGGGCGCTCTGACCACACTTCTGCAAAATGGCACCCCACACTTCAGGACAGATTGGGCCTCAGAAGGGTTGGTTGTCACGATGATCACTTGGAACCAGAGAGCAAAGTGGATCTTCCTGAGCACAGCAACGGATGCTCTCCAATTCCCTCCCAGCTGAATTTTCACCCTTGTTCCCATGAAGACTTCAGCTTCTCTTACCTTAACTCTGGACCATCACCTGAGCCAAAGCAAGACTTTATGTCTGGAGCGAGGTGTGTGTCGAAGTCCAGAGCTGCCCAGCCTGCTTTAGAGCAGCCCAGTGCTTGCGGAAGCAGGAGGCAGGGATTTGTACCCTCCCTGTGCTGCCTGCTAGCCCTCTAGCTGAGGCTGTACAAGGCGTTTCCTGCTAGCTATCTATTAAGAATGCAGAAAATGCACTCCAACAAGTCCATCTGGTTGGGCACCTGCAAGAATGAGGAAAATGGGTAGCTCTTTTTAAAACATTTCTTTGTTTTTGTATTAAAAATCATTCTGTGATATTATTTCTTGAACAATTGTTAGCTCTAAATCATACATGGTGTCAGTAACATCTAAAACATCAATTATGGGGTTTAAATCAAACTGATGTCACATTCAGTCTCCAGAACTGAGTCAGTTTGGGTTTTCAGATGCCTCAGAGTTCTGGATTTGTCACAGGCTTCCATGGGCCGCAGAGGGAGTGAAGACTTCTATGATCCTGCACGGAAAGAAGCAGTTCTGGAGGACTGTCCAGCAGGAGGTTTGCAACAGGAAGTCTAAAGGTTAAATGGTTTGAAAAATCTTTAATATTGCCTCATTAAATGGCACCATCATTCAGGACCCAAATGCTGGGGCCTTTCTCTACCCTTTGCCTATTTCAACAACGTTAATTCAACAAGTATTTATTGAATATGTACTACGTGCCAGGAACTATGCTGGAAGTTATGCTCTCTATAAACAAATCAGGCCAAATTTGCCTTCATGGAATAAACGCACACATATGTGTTTGTATGTACATACATCGAGTGTATAATGTCAGTGATTTGTATATGAAGAGAAATGGGAAAGAGTCATCAGGAGTCCTGGGGCAGGGACTCTCCATTAAAGGTGACATTTGACCCAAGCCCTGAGGGAGGAAGCCCTGTGGGCAGTTGCTTTCCTGATCCCCAAGGGAACATCAAATGCACAAGGTGAGATCACTGTTAGCCTGTTCTCAGAACAGCCAGCAGCCCAGCCAGGCTGAGAGGGGGAGCGAGGGGAGGAGGGACCAGACCCTAGATGAGTTCAGCGCCATGCTTCCACTTTTCCTCTACTTGAGAAAGACCCACTGGAGGGACTTCAGGGACCCATAGCCAGGTTCTGCAAAGCTCTGCCTTCCCAGTGTTTTCTGATTGCTCCTTCCTCACTGCCTCTCCAGCGTCCACCAACGACCAGCCCACACCATTCTCTCTTTGGGGAGGCCTACCCCAGCCTCTTCACTGGGCTCCCAACATCTCCCTTCCCTCATTTTAGCCCATGCACTCCAAGGCAGCCACAGGGATCACTTGGAGCTTACACAGAATCCAAGCCCTGCTTAGTAAAACCTAAAATCTAATGGTTTCTCCCTGGGCAGCATGGCATATAAGCCGCCATAACCTAGTTCCTGCTCTAGTCTCAAACCCTATTTCTTACCATTTGCCTCTTCATTCCTCTGCAGTCCCACTGGCGTCCTGGCTATACCTTGAACAGCTTAGGCACCCTCTACCCTTAGGATTTCCTCTCCCCAGAATGCCCATTCCCCCAGGGATCCTACTGGCATGGTCCCACACTTTATTCAAATCTTTGCTCAGTCACTTCCTCTGAGAAGCCTTCTCTAACTATCCTGTCCAGAGTAGCAGCCTTTGAGTTCTCTGCCCTATCACTCCACTTTGTGTTTCTTCCTAAGCCCTTTCACTTCTTTGTTGGAAACATTCCTGTTTGGGAGAAGTAATTGGAAGGTCAAAACAACCAGGCCTTCCTGCAGACAGACTTTGAACTTAACTATGTTATAAAAAAAATCTTGTTTGGGAGAAATAATTGGAACGCCCTTCCTGCCTGCCTATGACTTTGGACTCAACTCATCTTCACCTCTGGTAACAACAAGGACTCTGATCCTCCCTCATGCTGTGATGCTTCAGGGTAGAAGTACTCCATTGCCAGGTCTGCCCTGCCCTCTGGAGTCTCTGTTACATTTTGTTACTCCAGAGGTGCTGAATGAAAGCTGTGGCAGGCTGGGTTCTGGGTCCTTTGCTACCCAGAGTAGCATGGATCAGGCCCAAGCTCAGCTTCTCTAAGCCTCACTTCTATCTAGATACTATTTCACTGTGTGCCATCAACTCACAGGAGACTAGAACCTAATCCAAAGGTCCTAGGTTCATTCCCTTCCCTTGGTTTCCTCACTTCTTGATTTCATATGTTGTGTATTTATTTATATAAAGTCTCTCACCCTTCTATAATAATGCCTGGCATATAGTAGGAACTCAGTAAATACTTGTATTTTGATTTGTTTCATTTTATTTTGTTGAGACAATCTCACTACATACAGAAGGCTGGCGTTAAACTCACTATGTAGTCAGGCTGGCTTTGAACTTGTGGTGGACTTCCTGCCTCAGTCTCCTGAGTGCTGGGATTATAAGCATGCATCACTATGCTCAGCTAGTAGATGTTTGTTGAATGACTATAACAGAAGTGGAAGGAAAAAGATATTCCAATTTTGCACAAATAAATGTTCAAGAGTCATGCTGATGAATCATGGTACTAGGCTGGTACTAGGACAGCCTCTATAATAAGGAAGCCAGACTTAATCAAGGGTAACAGATTATGTAACATGATCGAAGAGTTTGCCTTTTAGTAAGATATGAAACACTGGAAGACTGTTACGTTTGGAAGAGAAAAAATGAAGACTTCCAATTTGAGCATGTTGACTTTGAGGAGACAAATCTATTTAAGGAGAGATGATGATATGCAGTCAGTAGAAATGTCAGCAGTAAAGACACAAATTTGGGGTCTGTGTGGTACACAGCTAGTTACTGAAGTCTTGGCCTCTGACTTTCCTGGGGGGAGTGGATGTGAGACAGAGAGAGGCGTTAAAGCCCAAGGTTTGTGTGACTTCAACATTTACGAAGTATGGGGAGGTGAGGAGCCCACAAACATTACAGAGAAAGAATGGGTAAGAAGGTGGAATAGAAACCAGAAGACTGTGAAGTCCTAAAGCCCAAAGGAGAATGTATTTTAAGAAGGTCGAGCTAATCTTCTGTGCCAAATACTGCAGTAAAGTATAAGATGCTGATGTCCAAAAAGCACCTGTTCAAGTCTGGAGCATGGAAGTCAGATATGACCTTTGTGAGGAGAGTTTGCTAGAGGGATACAGCTAAATTAATATTGAAGGGCTAGAAGATGAGTGGAAGATCTTGTACTGACAGCGTGGAGAGTGTGGAGGAGGAAGAGTGGAGAGGAAGAGAGAGACAGAACAAAATCTGTGGGATAGGAGTAGGAGTGTTGAACAATGTTGTGTCTTTTTCTTAAAGGGGTAGATTTCACCAAGACTGAATCCAATTGAAAAGATCCAGTTGAAAGCATGGAGTTGAGTACACCACAGAAAGAAAGGTTCTTAATAATACAGAGTACTGGAGGAAACAGCTGTGGAGAGGATGAGGTCAGGGTTCATGTGGAAGGACCGGCTGGCTTACTGAAGGAGGCACACTTCTGTTGTAAAAGGAGGATGGTTACAAACATGGCTTCACAATGAGTTTTATGACCTAGGTACATGAGCTGGATATTCTTCATTTATTCACTTTTAATGGTCATAGGGATTGGATTAGAAGACAAGAGACCTTAATTGTATTCTGGGTCACTCCCAGAAACAGCCATAATTTTGGGAGACTAGACGGCACAACCTATACCCTACTCACCCAGGAATCAGAAAGGGCAGCAGAGAAATGATCATGAATCTTCCAAATGGGGCTCCAGAAAAAGCTCAGAGACAGAAGGGGCTGGAGCCAGAGTGAATCATGGGGCAGAAAGCAGAGAAGTGAACCGAGGGTCTGCCAAAGCAGTTGGGCCCCTCTCCAGCTCTAAGCAGTGTCTCACTGTAGTGTTCACCTCTGCCTACAGCCAGTGAGATCCTCATTCTAAATAAAGTTCTTCTTGTGCACAGGGAGGAAGCTCAGCATAGACTCTAGGTGGAAAGGGAAATGGGGAATACACAGGAAATCAGGGGCCCATTGGAAGGTGGGATGACAGGTGCATAACAACCTTCACAAGCAGTGAAGGTACCAAAGTGTTACTAAATAGTAATATATATATACCTGAGCTCACTATGTAGCCCAGGTAAACCTTGAACTCAGCAATCCTCCTGCCTCTGCCTCCCAAGTGCTGGGATGCCAGGCATGAGCCACCATGCCTGGCCAGTATAATAATAATTCTGAAAACACTAAGTTGACAGAGCAAAATAACTGGCTTCTGAGGCAAAAGATAACTTGCAAAACAAAAAAAATGCCTTTTTTGAAAAAATATTGTTTTGAAACATACCCAAGAGAATATTTCACCCACAGGACAAAACTAGTATGGAATAAAAAAAGAAACAGAGAGTAAGAAAACTGAAAACATAATTGTTGAAATAAAATAACTCAGTAAAAGTGGTAAGCAACTATGGAAAGAAATTGAAAACTGTCTCAACAATTTGGAAGCCCAAATCATGGATGATTACTGAAACAGGACATGGAGTACAAATACACATGTGGGGATTTTGTATTAAAGGTTTCAAATCAGTAAGGAAAAGATAGATTAATCAATTGATGATAGAGAAACTATTGACTATTCGTTGGAAAACAAATCAAGCTTAAGGCCTATCTTTAGTCTCAGGTTTTACCTGTATCGGTCAGTTTCAGACTGCTGGGGTAAAGTATCTCACACAAATTAAAGGAGAAGAGGATTGTTTTGGCTCCGAGTTTCAGAAGTTTCAGGCCATGGTTGGCTGGGTCCAAAGAGGAAATATCATGGTGGACAGACATGGTGGATGGGCTTGGTGGAGGAAAGCTGCATAACTAAAGGCATCCAGAAGGCAGAGAGCAAAGGAAGAAACCAGAAAGGAAGGATACAGGGACCAGACATAATCTTCAAGGTCATGCCTCCATGACCCACTTTTTCCATCTATGCCCCACTTTCCACCAGTCCATTCGGCCATAACCTATTGATGAGCTTAGCATGCTCACAGTCCAATCCCCGTTCAGCGGGAGCGTGCCTTTGAATGTCCTATCTTTTCTTGGGCTCCTCCTTGCTCCTTCTTCTTCCTGATTGCCATGAAGTGAACAGGTTACTTCTGCCATACCTTGCTGCCTTTTTATTTCACCTCAAACTCATAGCAATGGAACCAGCCAAGAATCAACTGCAACTTCTCAAACAGTGAGCCAAAATAAATCGTTTCCTCCTTCAACTTGTTTATGTCAGGTATTTTGTCACAGCAACAAAAAGTTGACTAATAGAGTACACACAGGAAATATACTGCAAAAAATACAGTATTGAGCCGGGCGTGGTGGCTCACGCCTGTCATCCCAGCACTCGGGAGGCAGAGACAGGAGGACTGCTGAGTTCGAGGCTTGCCTGGGCTACATAGTGAGCTCAGAGCCAGCCTGAAGTACAAAGCGAGATCCTGTCTCAAAAAAAAAAAAAAAAAAAAAAAAAAAAAAAAAAAAAAAAAAAAAAAAAAAAAAAAAAAAAAAAAAAAAAAAAAAAAAAAAAAAAAAAAAAAAAAAAAAAAAAAAAAAACCCCAAAAAACAAAAACAACAGTATTGAGATGGGGATGGTCTTTCCAAACCTGAAATGAAGCTCTGGCGTCATGAAGAGAATGATTTACCCACTGACACGTAGTAAACATGCGCCTTACAGCAAACAAGTTACAAGACAAATTGCAAGGAAAGATAGCCAAGGTCATGTTCATCATCGATACAGAGTTCACAAACGGAAACAAAATTTGGCCAAATGCTTCTGTTTGCAAACCAAATTGTTCACAAACAAAAGCATTTGTAATCTGAAGCACTGTGTATGCCAGTAGAAAACTCAGCACAAAATATGAACAACCACTGTAATCCCAGCACTCGGGAGGCAGGGACAGGAGGATTGCTGAGTTTGTGGCGGCTTGCCTGGGCACCATAGTGAGCTCAGGGCCAGCCTGAACTACAAAAGAGAGACCCTGTCTCAAAAAAAAAAGCAAAAAAAAAAAAATATGAACAACCAAGTCCAAGGAACACATGCCAAGTCAAAAAACACTTGAATCAGTGCGTTGTTAGAGTAGCACAAATTGGAATGAGATATCATTTTCAACTATCAGATTGGAAAAAGTTTGAAAGATAAGAAACATCTAACAAAAATATGGGCTTACTCTCATATGTATGTTATGAATGTAAATTAGATTGATATTTTTGGAGGGCAATTTGGCAGAGCTATCAAAAATTAGAATATATATGCTTTATGATATAGTAAACCAGTTTATGAAATATTTTGGAAGAAATACTATTTCCGTAAATATAATAAAGATATTTAAAATAAATGTTCATTTAGCAAAAATATATTCTGACGTATAACAAAATAACTACAAGCCAACTACAGAGTCCTAGTGTAAACATGCACCTATGGAGACCTCCAGAGACATTTATATCACAAGTTGGAGCCCAGCCTGGTCACTGAGATCCTGCCTCAAAATAAAAACCTTTTACAAAAGACTTAATATAAAAAAACCCTGCTTCAATCCCCAGTACACACATAGACATACACAGACACACACACACACAGACACACACACACACACACACACACACACACACACACGATGACCTAAAATCAGTATTTTGCTGAAATAGTTGGTAGCACAACAAACGCTACCGAAGTTACAGTTTCGTTAACGATCAATGTGGATTGCTGAGCATGGTGGTGCATGCCTGTAATTCTAGCACTCTGGAGGCTGACGCAAGAGGATTGTCATCAGCTCGAGGCCAGTCTGGATTACAAAGTGAGTTCAAGGCCAGCCTGAACTCCATCAGGAGATCCTGTCTCAAAAAAGAAAGAAAAATAATCAAGGTGAATCATCACATGACTAACTCAGCTAAAGCTGCCACCAAAAGAAACAAATAAGGGCCTTTCTGTTCTCCTGCTGACTTGCCCAATATCCCTGCATCTCTACATCTCAAATATCTTTCTTGTGAAGTTTTTCCTGATCTCCCCCACCCAGCAGGGATCAGTTTTTCTCTATTCCAGTGGTGCTCAACGTGGAGTCTGGTTCAGCATGTCCTAGATAGGAGTGAAGAATGTAGACTCCCAGGCCCCACCCGAGCCTCACTAAATCACAATCTCTAGGGGTATGTCCCATGTTCCAACTGGCCTTTGGGGGCTCCACATGCTGAAGTTTAGGATCCCCTGATCTAGGGGCACTTTTGCTGTACTAAAGCAACATCAATCAGAGCACCAATGAGGTCACAGTCACGCCAGTTCCCGGATGTTACAAAATCCTTTGATTTGCAGTACTCCTAAGTCCTTTTAAGGTCTACTTTCTTCCCCCCAAATATTTCAGGGTGTTGCTAGGACCTGTTTTC
>PVIC010042196.1:0-15912 GCA_004025085.1 Thryonomys swinderianus
AAAACAACAGAAGACATATTCACACAATCTTCTCCTAGAAGAGTTCATTTATTCCACAAATAAAAATGCCAATTAAAATATATCAAAACCTGTTTTTCTAATGCCTTTTTTAGCTGACAAGAAATTAAGGGAACTCCTCACAAACCAGAAATGAAAAGAAAATATAAACTAGGGGAAACAATTAGCATGACAAGTGGCAGTTGCTTGGGGGTACAGCAGTTGTTGCTAACTAGACCCTTGAGTTTTGTTGTTTGTTCTTTTTGTTTTTTTTTTTTTTTAGATAGTCTCGCTTTGTAGTTCAGGCTGGCCCTGAGCTTGCTATGTACCCCAGGCTGAACTCAAACTCAGCAATCTTTCTGCCTCTGCCTCCGAGTGCTGGGATTACAGGCATAAACCACCACACTTGGCAAGATCCTTGAGTTTTAACAAGCTACATAACAGATCACAAGCCAAAGACTGAGGCCCTTTTAGAGTACATTGGACCTCAGATGTTCCCCACCCTGCTGCCCACAGAAGGTGACATCCTCAGAAGATGTAATGAGGGTGAAACAAAATAGAGTTTAGAACTATGCTGCCACAAGAACAATACAAGTTAGCTTTGGTTAAACTCTGGATTCTTTGGTGAGAAAAAAGTAAAAAGTTTAACCAATATAAAAATTTATATAGCTGGGCATGGTGGCTCATGCCTGTAATCCTAGCACTCAGGAGGCAGAGGCAGGAAGATTGCTGAGTTCAAGGCTTGCATGGGCTACATAGTGAGCTCAGGGCCAGCCTGAACTACAAAGCGACACTCTGTCTCAAAAATTAAAAAAAAATAAAATAGAATTCATATTCACAGCGTGAACGAAAGAATCTCAGACTCAAAACTGACTCAGCCGCACCTGAGATCATAGTGACCACACTAGTAAAAGTAAGCACAGTTCTCCTTTGGAGGAGTGTATTTCAACAAGGCCTGTACACTTTTTGTAGGTAAAATTCTAAGAAACATGTCCACCAACACATAAAAAATAAGGTCATTTGAAAGAAGGTTATAAAGACAAGAAGGGATCAAACCAGAGAATGTAGTAATTATTGAAGCTGAAATGAAAAATAAGACAAGTTTTTCAACTAATAAAGTATATTTTAATAGCAAATAAATCTGCAGCAAATATAACCTGTAACAAAGGCTAAATAATTGTTTTAAAAAATGTGGAAGACATAAGAATTTCTACTCTCTATTACTTTTTTTTTTTTTTTTTTTTTTTTTTTTTTTTTTTTTTTTTTTTTTTTTGCTTTTTGAGACGGGGTCTCACTCTGTAGTTCAGGCTGGCCCTGAGCTCACTATGGTGCCTAGGCAAGACGCCACGAACTCAGCAATCCTCCTGTCTCTGCCTCCCGAGTGCTGGGATTACAGGCATGAGCCACCATTTCCGGCATTGTGGTATGTGGTGTTGATTGTTGGTGGGCGTGTCTCCATGCCCAGCATTATATGTGGTTACCGGGGATCAAACTCAGGACCTTGCGCTTGCAAGGCAGGCACCGGAACCACTGAGCTAACCCTCTGGCCCTCTCTATTACTTCTATTCAACATTGTACTACAGATTGTAGTCAGTGAAATAAAATTTTTTAAAAATTTGGAAAGAAAGAAACAAAACCATCATTATAATTCCAGTGGTTGAGTGGTTCCCAAGCATGTGCAAGGCCCTGGGTTCAATCCTCAGTACTACAAAAACAAAGCATAAAGCCTGTCATCAAACACAGACAATCCACTAGAAGTATAAGATTCATTAAAAGATTATAGCCAGTTAAATGCACCTGAGAGCAGTATATAAAATTTAATTGAAATTGTATGTATCAGTGTTGCTAAAGCTATTTTAAAGATACAATTTAGCATAGCAATACAAAAATAAGTCAGATAAGAATAAATCTTTAAAAAGTGTCATGCAAAACATTAAAGAACATTTTAAAATTTAGTTTAAGATATTAGATCCAAATAAAAGGTGTTATAATGTGCTCAAAAATAGAAATAGTGCCAGTGTTTTTAGTATATGTATTTTAATCCTGGCACTTGAGAGGCTGAGGCAAAAGGATCACTGCAAGTTTGAGGATAGCCTAAACTACATAGTGACTTCAAGGTCAGTTTGAACCACCTATCTCAAAAAAAAAAAAAAAAAAAAAAAAAAAGAAATTGGACCTTCTAATATCAGTTCTTCCTATATAGACTTAGGACAAGTAAAATTATAAATGAAATTTTTGTGCAACCTGATGAGCAGATTTTCAAGATTTACTTAGAAGAGGAGTAGCTAAGAAACAGAAGGAAAACAGGGACCTCATTCCTATACCACCAGGAAGTGACTTCTGCCAGCAGCTTGCATGAGACTGGAGGGGGACTCTGCTCCTGAGAAGGTCATGGTCCTTGTTGAAATCCTAAGACCTTATGAGAATCTGAGCGAAGGACCAAGGTAGTCTCTCCTTTTCAACTTTTGACCCCAGAAACCATAGGACAATAAATAAATCACTGGTTCTTTAGCAATTAACTTTGTGCTAACTTGTTATTCAATAAAGAAAACCAATGAAAGCAATTAAGAAGTAGATTTGGCCATTCTGAGCCTACCATCCAACAAAGTACCTGGAGATTTGATGGACAAAGCTGAGCTGAGGGACATTAAAAACTGTATGGGGATGGAAGAAAAAAATAAAACTCAGATATCACCATAAAGATTATCTACTTAAGTAGTTAGTGTTAGTGTTGCTCTCAGTAAAAGAGGTACATTCAGTAGCATAGGAAAGGAGACAAAAAGAATAAATACAAACCATTTACATGACTAGAAAGATTGATGAAAACAGCATTCAGAAATAGCAGAGATTCCAAAACCATAGAACACTTGATGTCATTAACAAGACTCCCAGTAAGAATTTCTAGGATGTAACAGATGAACTAAGGAAGATATCCAAGATTTTCTACATTAATTTTAAGACCTGAGTATTAAAGAAAACAAGCTAGCTAAGTAGGGCCACAATGAATGGAGGGAAACACACTCAAGTGTTTTTCCTGTTAATGCTGTCAGTCATCCTAAACACCTTCAAACTGGCTAAAAGTCCCCACTGACCCTATCCAAAGTACCTAAAGATTCCAGTGGAAAAATTTCAGGATTATCAGTTCATTTGAAAACTACTCATCAATACTAAGAAGTGAGCATAAATCCTCTCTAATATATTAGAGCATAAATGAAGGTACTATGCAAGGTATTCCATTCTTGTTAAAGAATCACATCTAAAACATATTCATCAATTAGTTGTAGAAAGCAGGAACTATACTTCTTATAAATTAATATGTTTCTGAAGAAATCAATATTACTTTCTTTATCAACCAGAACTCCAAATATTTATAAGTTTCTATTACCTAAGCTCCTCCCCATATGTTTCCTGACCCCTCCAGCAAGATGTCAAGCTGTTTAAAGGTAGGTTCTATGTTCATATTATTGTACCCTTCATAATGTTCAGCTCTTGCCCTTTAACATATTTATTGAATTGAACCAATGGTAAGCATTGAAGGTTCAGTGCTTCATTTTTCACTTGACAGTCCTTCAGTCAAAAATTATAATTAGAGATTTTCAAAATTACAACTAGGACAGAGCAGGGTTGAAGGTTGTATATGGAGTTAGAGGGATTTATTCACTATCTTTATGATAACTGATCCTCAAAACATTTAGAGACAATTTGTCATAAAAGGCAAAATATGTTTAGGTACCAACAGTAGCCCTGTTGGCTTCTAGTGGAAAAAACTGGAGCAAGAATCTATTTTGTAACAAAGGCCCAAATTGTTATGATGCATCTTTCAAGAATAACAATTAGATAAACCCAACTAGTACCTAGTTTAAGTGAAAATCACTAGTCTGAAGCACTTCACAATTTTATCTATATCTGAAATAGTTCTCTGATAGTTTCAAGATTTAGAATTTGTTTCACAATTAGCATCATCTATTACCTTTCTCAGAGTTCTTAATAAAATCATAAACTGAAATGCCTTAACATTATGTTGTAAATATGATTTCCAGTATCTTGGAAAAGAAATATTCCTAATATCTTGTGACTAATTAAACTACACCATTTTTCTGTTTAAGAAGTTCTGTGACAGGAGTTTAGTGATTTTCTGCTCAGTTTTTAAAAAGCAAAATTTTTACCATAACCTTGGAGATTGTGAAAGTTGTCACAAATCAAGGCTGAAAATCACAGTCGTGTATCTTCTTCTTGGCAACAGCATTCACTCATAGGAACTGCAAGATACTTTCTTTTGAAGAATGACTCATATTCCAAAAATAGATTGACAGTTCCTAGATTACTATTTATGAGATTTTAAAATGTAATTCTCCCTGCTTCTTTTCCAAATTAGCCACCTTACATGCTAAGAAAGAAATCGTCTGATCCCACAGAGCTATGACTAACATAGCACACCCTTTACCAAAGCCATCCCTGTGAGTGGCCTCATGACGGCCCATCAAGGTGGGACTAGTTTTGATAATCAATGCACTGATTCCCTTTTTAGGACTTTTGCGTACTTCCCCAAGTTGACATTCTTTTTTTTTTTTTTTTTTTTTTTTTTTTTTTTTTTTTTTTTTTTTTTTTTTTTTTTTTTTTTTTTTTTTTTTTTTTTTTTTTTTTTTTTTTTTTTTTTTGAGACAGGGTCTCGCTTTGTAGTTCAGGCTGGCCCTGAGCTCACTCTGTAGCCCAGGCAAGCCTCGAACTCAGCAATCCTCCTGCCTCTGCCTCCCGAGTGCTGGGATGACAGGCGTGAGTCACCACACCCAGCACAGTGGTATGTGGTACTGATTGCTGCTGGGCGTGAGTCACCATGCCCAGCATTGTTGTATGTGGTTACCAGGATCGAACTTAGGACCTTCTACTTGTGAGGCAGTCGCCAGAACAACTGAGCTAAATCTCCGGCCCTGACATTCTTTTTAATATCTTAATAGAAGGAGAGGCTTTTAAAGATATTTCTATGTTCTTTAGGGGCAATGGACAGAACTCCTAGTTAGGGTAAACAGTACTTAGAACTATGAAGAATTCTGGAGCATTGTCTGAGATAAATCATCCACTGGATAATCGAATATAGAATATTATTTAAAAGATTTGGTGACAACTTAACTTCCCTGGTCATATTGTATGTCATCTTCTAAGATGTGAATTATAATCACATAGTAGATACTATAGAGTTTTAATTTCTAACACACAGGATAGTCTTGTCTTAAAATCTGATGGGCAGAAGAAGTTTGCATAAAGAAAAAGCAGTAGTGACTGTCATGGTAAGTCTCAGGTATTGAGAACTGGGACACAGAGCCCCCAGGAAACCACTAAGGAACACATAGCAAGGCAAAGTAGCTTCCAGGTATGTGGATATGAGAGCAGGGATGACAGCAGAGTGGACACTTGCTATTTGGAGTATGAGCTAAACAAGGGAGGAAAGAAAGACTCCTAAGTGGATAGAATGAGGTTAAGATCCTGAGCCTCCAGAAAGGAAAATTATTCCCACCAAAAGCCTGTAAACATTTATTGTCCTCAAATCTTCCTATCTCTTTTCTTCCTACTTTACTTAACTGGTATCACATAAAAACAAAAAATAAATACTGCAATCCTCTGTGCAAAACAGAAAGGATGAATAAAGAAAACCATTAACTAACAATCTTACTGGGAATATGATTACCTATTAAATAAATAATTGGTAACTTTCATGTCATGCATCATATCTGTGACTGGCACTGGGGAAACAGGAATGAACACAAGTGTATAGTTTGGCTGGAAGAACATAACATAAAGAGGATTACAGACACAAGGATAGGCATTTCTTATTTAATGACCAATTTCCTGCAATTAGGTTGTTAAGTGAATTGGTCACTAAATGAAGAACTGTAAATATTCTGAATCCCAAAATAAATGGTCAAAGGAAACTCTAACTTGAAGAAAGGAGATAGGAAGATTTGATGACAATAAATGTTTACAGGCTTTTGGTGGGAATAATTTTCCTTTTTGGAGGCTCAGGATCTTAACCTCATTCTATCCACTTAGAATAGGAATCTTTCTTCCCTCCCCTTGTTTAGCTCATACTCCAAAGGCTCTAACTTGATGACTTTGCTTTTGCCTCTTTCATGTAGTCTGTAATATATAACTGTACACAGAACTACAGTACTCTACTGTGTGCAATCACAAAAATTACAGTACTATATGAACAAGGTATTCTGGGTAAGGAAGACCTCGATGCTATATGAACTGGATGTACAGACTGTACTAAAATGAGGTGGGGCCAACCAATGGATCATAATTCTGAACAACAGAGAAATCAGAAGTCCATACAGTCATTAAACAAGTAGGATGCTGGGCATGGTAGCTTGCACCTATAATCCCCATACTCAGGAGGCAAAGGCAGAGGCAGCAGGATTGCTGAGTTTGAGGCTTGCCTGGGCACCATAGTGAGCTCAGGACCAGCCTGAACTACAAAGTGAGACCCTGTCTAAAAAAAAAATTTTTTTTTTAAAACACAGGTAGGACATTAAATGAGGAATATCTATAGATAAAATTATATATGCTACATATTTTAAAAGCTTCCTAGAGCATGGGGTATCTAACCTAGTATGCTAGGATAAGTAAGAAGTAAAGGAGAGTGTAGCACAGGATCCCAGGCACTCAATTAATTCTAACTGGCTCTTTTGCTAAAAATCTTCACATAGGGGACAGGTAATTTGGGAAACATTGTCCAAAAATATCCCTTTGGCATGGTTTTGAAACTTGTGCAGTAATTTACAGGCATAATATCTGATTAAGACTAAAATGAATGGCATGATATAGAAAATTCTCATTTTAGAGCCCAATACAGCTTGATCCTTTCAAGTAATGAGACAGAACTTGAACTGGACTCTGAAAAGCTGGTAAATTTAGCAAAAGTAATGTAACATTCTAATACCAATAAGTAAAATCCTAGAAAAAGGAATTTTATGACATAAGAAAGGCATTAATGACTTGAGAAGAAAGGATGGGGAGAGTTTGGCTAAAGTAGACAAATGAATGCGGATGACCTTGAGGGTCACAGTAACAAGACTGCACCTGATCTAGTAGCAATGAAAACTCACATTCTGTCAATTCCTGTCAGTTTTGTGAACTGTGGCCTAGAACTTGCCATGTTACCAGTCTTCAGAATTCTACATTAGATACAGGAATGGATATGGCCAAGAAATGGGCATCTAGTATCGTAAAAAGGTAGGTACTCAATTAATTTCTGGAGATTCAGTACTAAAACATATGCAAATATAGTGTCATTTATATTTCTGTCTATAAGACTAAAAGTGACCATGCAATATCTATTCTCTTAGGTTTCTGTAATTTGGATCTCATTGAAAAAATGATAATTTGTTTTTAAAGGAGAGAAAGTAACACTTGAGGATTATTAAGTTTAAAAACCTAACACTTTTCTTCTGTACATTATTTTCTGTACATTATTTTCCTTATGTAAAGGAAAATCCAACAAAATCTAAATGTTTCAAATCAAGAAATGAAAAAAATGAGTGAAAGTTTGTCCAGAAGTTAACCTCCAAATTTCTGTTAACATTTAGCTCTAATAAATGTTTTGTCTGCTAGCTTTAAGCTCTTCCCATACTTCAGTTACATATCAATGAGTAGAGACAAAAGGAAATTAAGAACTACAACAAGGAGCTAGGAAGATATCTCTGTAGTAGAGTGCTTGCCTCATACACACAGTGCTCTAGTTTCAATCCTCAGCACCACACAAAAATATTACATGGAGGAATCTTACATTCAATTTATCTCTCTCTAAAACAGTGATGGCAAAACTGTTCATTTGTAAACATAACAAGCAGCCCACTATAGCACACACGCCATAGGCTTACCACCACTGCCAAGGGACTCAACCACTCAGAAAATATTGGATTTTTATTTGTACAAATCTGTTTCTAAGTGTTTCAAAAATCTATGATTCTTATTAGTAGTTGCAAATTTTCCATGAAATTAATGACCAGATTTCCTACTGGCCAGATTTTAAAATTTTGTTTCAGTATCTGGTGCCTTCTATCTAGCTTCTGATACTATTTAATGAATTGAAGATTCACCATATTTACTGCCAATATTTGTCTACATCTGTGGATTAATTACCCTAAGTGTATCCTAGGTTGTTTTATGCTACTAACAGCAACAGCTGCTGCCTCTGGGTTTTGTTTTTGTTTTTGTTTTTGTTTTTTGAGAGGACAGTTCCTACCAATTCCATATATCCATCTACCCAGTGATATCCTTTGGCTTTGTACTTTTCTTAGAAAATTGCTATATTTAATCTATATAAATATTTGATTCAATTAAGTCACTCACTAATTCATTCAGAAAATTTCTTAGGCACATACTCTGAATATATATATATATATATATATATATATATATATATATATAAAACAATTAAAAATGTCTCCATTGAGATGTCTTACATAATGGGTCTATATATTTAAAAAGTGTAGTGGAAGTCTTCAGTAACTATCTGTCTTAATCACACTGCCTAATGTCACATTTACTGATAGCACCTCATGGTTCAATCTTCTTCCAAAATTCCCACCTATAAGTCCTTCTGGCTCTTGAGTGACATCTAAACACAAATTATAAGTACATCTCTGGCCCATAAAAGATTGTGTTCATCATTTTTAATCCAAATGCACTTTTTCCATCTCTAAGAATCACCAAAGTCTTAAAAGATTCAGCACTGCCTAAAAGCCCAAAATCAAAGTCTCAAAGCTGAGACTCAAGATAGATTCTTAGCTGTGAGCTCCTGCAAAAATCCAAAAAAAATTGAAGAGTGCTGACATTTAATGGAATAGGATAAACATTCCCATTCTAAAAGAAAGGAGGGGTTAGAAAGGAATGGGACCAAAGAACAACCAAAACTAACCAAGGAAAACATTAAAGCCTATAACATTTTCAGGGCAAAACACAATTCCTGAAGAGCTTGAGTGAGCCTGCATTGTTGGATAGGGCATTGTTGGTTGAAATTCACATAGCTAATCTCTTGAGCTGGCTCACTGCTTATAATTTTCCTCAGGAAAGTTTTGTTGTTACTGGCTTTTCCAGTTTTCTGAAGTCCCCACTGAACTTCAGGCTTCACTTTCACAGCTTCACACACTGTCCTCTCCAAGTACACTCCCTGACCTCCCAGGCCTTTCTCTAAAATCTGAAGAGAAGCCTCTATGACCTTACAACTTTTGAATTCAGCATACCTTTAAAATCAGTATGACATGCAATCCCTTTCATAATAGCACCAAGAAAAATGAAATATCTAGGAATCAATTTAACAAAGGAGGTGAAAGACCTCTACTCTGAAAACTATAGGACTCTGAAAAATGAGATAGAAAAGGATATCAGAAAGTGGAAAGACATCCCTTGTTCCTGGGTAGAACAACATCTAGGAACATGTTACGAAGAACCAACATCATCAAAATGGCTATACTTCCACAACTACCATACAGATTCAATGCAATTCCAATTGAAATTCCAACACTATACTTCACAGAGCTAGAGAAAATAATACAAAAGTTCATCTGAAACCACAAGAGACCTAGATAGCAAAAGCAATTCTAAGCAACCACGACATGGCAGGGGGTATTACAATCCCCAATTTAAAAGTCTATTATAAAGCAACTGTGATTAAAAAAAAAACTGCATGGTACAGGCAAAGTAACAGACACGAGGACCAGTGGAATACATTAAAAGATCCAGAAACAACCTCAGATACACTAAGCCACCTTATCTTTGACAAAGGAGCCAAACATCCTCAATGGAGGAAAGACAGCCTCTTTAACAAATGGTGCTGGAAAAACTGGGCTTTAACCTGACAAAAACTAAAACTAGACCTATCTCTTTCACCATGCACAAAACTAAACTCACAATGGATTTGAGACTTAAACATTAAAACAGAAATGATAAACCTGCTGTAAAACAGGTTAGGTAAAACTCTTGGAGACATTGGCTTAGGCAGAGACTTCATGAATAAAATCTCTATAGCATAAGAACTAGCAGAAAGAATCAACAAATGGGATCTCATCCTACTAAAAAGCTTCTGCACAGCAAAAGAAATCACTGGCACTGCTAAAAGACAACCAACAAAATGGGAAAAAGTCTTTACTAGCTGTTTGTCAGACAAAGGGCTATTATCAACAATATATAAAGAACTTTAAAAAATCAGTTTCCTCAAATTTAAAGACCCAGTTCAAAAATGGACACCTGAAATGTGCAGACACTTCTCAGTGGCAGATGTCAAAGCAGCCAAAAAGCATATGAAGAAATGTTCAACATCACTGGTCCTTTGAGAGATGCAAATGAAAACAACACTGAGGTTCCATCTCACTCCACAAAGAATGGCTGCTATTGCAAAATCAACCAACAATAAATGCTGGTGAGGCTGTGGGGAGAAAGGAACCCTTCTCCACTGTTGATAGGACTGTAGTCTTGTGCAACCATTGTGGAGAACTCTGTGAAGATTCCTCAGAAAACTAGGACTAGAGGTCCTATTTGATCCTGTTATCCTCCTGCTAGGAATATACCCAAAGGAATTTAAAAAGCCACATTGTAAAGACATATGTACACCCTTGTTCATAGAAGCTCAGTTTGTGATAGCCCAGTCTTGGAAATAACTCAAATGCCCATCAACTGGAGACTGAATAAAGATGTGGATTTTTTATAAAATGGAGTATTACTCTGCCATAAAGAATGACCATTCATTTATGTGCAAATGGATACACCTGGAGGACACACTAATAAGTGAAATAAATAGATCACAGATAGGCAAATACCAGATCTTCTCTTTTATATGAGCACCTGTAGATGTAAAAGAGCTCTAGAATGTATGATAGTTTTTGTAGAATGGGAAATATCCAAAGGGAATTTGGTGTGGGAACGTAATAAGGGGAAGGAATAAATATGATTCTAAAAGAAAATAAAAGAGCATGTATATAGGGGTTGGGGGGTGGGGGGAGTAGGGATGTGGGTAAAAATGAGAATTGACCTGTGTCACATACCAGTACAAATTCCCCAATGCTTTGTGTGATTGTGAGCTGTATATAAAATGTACTAATAAAGAATTCAATTAAAAAAACTACAACATGGATGAAATCAAGTTCAAGCAGTAAGTCACAGCTCCTAAATCATGGCTATAGAGGATTCTGAAATCTCGATGGCTGAGTGCTATGAACCAAATCCCAGTAATCAGCACCCTATGAGTTCCTTCTGGAGCAGGGTGCCTTGAAATTCTTTTTACAACAAAAGCTTTGAAACTTTACATCCTTGATCCTGTGAAGGGAAGAGTCTTGATGATTTCACACATTCCCTCGAGAAATCTTTCTTGAAATAAAGTACATGGCCTCTTTTTTTTTTTTTTTTTTTTTTTGCAGTACTGGGGATTGAACTTGGGTTCTTGTGCTTCCAGGGTTGACACAGCATCACTTGAGCTAAATCTCCAGCCCAGTACATGGCTTCTTTTTAATGCTAATCTTTTTTTAGGAATCAAGTTCTCCTAAATCAAAATTTTGCAGGCCCCTTCTTTTTGAAGCAATGAAATCTTTTCAAATAGGGTTTTTGTTCCTGATTTTCTGTAAATGCTGTCTAAAGCTGTGAGCAGTATCCATGCTGCAGCATGGATATTCCCTTGAAATTTGCTCTTTCAGTTTAGTCTACAGTCCTGAATCTCAATCTCCCCAAAAGCTTCAGGACACAGCATAATATAGACAAATTTTATGCCAGAATAAAACATGTATAGCCTGGAGTCCAACTGCCAATGAAATTCTTCTTTCCAACTGAAATTTCCTGAGCCTGGTCTTTACAGTCTGCATTTTTATCAACATTCTGACCTTCTGATCTCTGACCAGAATTTCCCATCAAGCTTGGATCACAGTGTTTTATGGCTGCTTCTCCAGCTGGTATTTCCAAATATTTCCAAACTTCTCCCACAAGCCAGTCCCAAAGACTTCTAAACTACAATTTAGGTATAAGTCCAATAACAAACCCATTTCTCCACTACCAAAATCTGTCTTACTCACTTTCCTTGTGACTGAGACACAATACTTGACAACTTAAAGTAGAAGAGGTTCAATTTGACTCTCATCTTTAGTCTGTAGTTAGCTGGCTCCAAGCCAAGAAGGAATGGTGGAAGAGCCTGGTGAAAAAAAAGCTGCTCATACTATGGAAAACAGGAAAAAGAAAATGAAACAGGGAGAAACTGGGAGGAAGAGACACCCATACCCCATGACTTGCTTCTTCCACTGGGGCTCTACCTCTTAACATCACATTCAGTTGTAACTTTCCCATGGACCATTTCACTACCAGATGCCTGCCTGTGACCTCATGAGGCTCATGGGGGACATCTATATACAAACCACAGCACTATCCTATCATCGTAAGAATTTATTTGTATCAGCCTGGGGTTACAGACCAAAGTGCTCACAAATATTGCCAGCATGTTTTAATGTTGCACAAAAAGTTCCTAGAGGTGTTTGTCTGCTTGTAATTCAATGCTAAGCAAGACCCTCAGAGTACACTGGCTTGCCTTGGTCTTTCTGCAGGCTCCTAATATTCCTTTCTTGTTCTCCTTGACCCTCAGGGAGTCTCCATCCTACCAGAGGACAAGATGGTCTTCATCCTATTCATACCAATTTGTGTGCCTGCTTGGCATGTGTCTGACCTGATGTTCCCTAGCCTCTCCACTGACTGGTACCTGGCTCATCTACATAGTCACCTCCCTGACACTTGTCTAGGGTAAAGGGAGAAGTATCCTGAAAGCAGGTAAATACAAGGTCAAAGAATACTCTTTTTAAAATATTGCCCTGCTTCCATTCTGAACACTGGCCTAATAAGCCATTTCAGTTTGGCCTTGAGTTTTCTGTCCTGAAATCAGTTCAAGTCAACACCCAGCCTGATCCTTCCTCACTAAAGCAATAGATACTTCAGAGCCCTTTTAAGTTAGAGGTTGAATAAAACTCAAGGTCTTGGAGGAAATACCCATCACCTTTAATCATAAACAGACACATTCATAGATTCCCTTTGTCACTGGATATCAGGATCTGACTGCAGAATGCAGGCTTTTTCACCATGATCACCAAGAAAGACATCTCTTTGGTTGGTGCCCAAAGGAGAGATCAAAAGGATGTCCTTGAGTACAACCAAAGCCTCCCAAAGACAAGAATCAAATTCTGCTCAGACAAAGCTCCTTGGTATACCAAAAGTTCTATGTCTCACCTCCCTGTATGACCTCTATCCACTGAGTGGAGACAGTGGCTTCCTCTCCAGTTCCTTTTTGCTAAACACAGAAAATGCCCAGTCTCTTATCTATGTACTGAATTAAACAGTAGTTGCACATTCTAAATTTACAGAAGTCTAGCAAACCATATGACAAGATAAAAAGCAGAGAATAAAAGCAGCACTGGATAAGTAATTTAAATTAAATAGAAAAACAAAAACTCCTACAAAAATTTCCTTGGCACCCAGAATGGTCACAATCCAATTATTTTCAGAAGACATCACTTTTCTAACTTTCTCCACTGAAAATAAGAGGAATTCATTTTAAGGAAGGATGGCCATTTAACCAATATTTTAGTAGTCAAAGATAATAAACAATCAAAAAAGTTAGCCCAAACCAGTTGGGGATTTTTAGAAGATAAATCTTGGTTCATGAGGAAGGAATTTTATGAAATTTTTTTCAGATAGGCAGTTCTACTCCTAATTAGTGTAAATACTTACCAATTGCTTAATTTGCAATACTAACTTCTGGTGTGAACTATCTGAACAGTTCGTATCACAGAAGAATGCAGCATAAAGCACATAAACTTCTGCTGATTGCAGTCATTCAAATGCATTAGCTGCCCATTTACTCTTTCAGCAGAAATCCAACAGGTACACTAAGTACTAAGCACTTGAAGGGATGTCACTCCGTTGAGAGTGGGTTAGCTGTTTCAATACCAGTTGTAATGAACAACTGAGTTCTTTTTTTTCTCTTAGCACATTTCTTTATCAAATATCTACTTTCCTTGCCCCTTTCCACCATGCATGGAACATGTGACCCTCACCAGAATCTGAAATGATACCAGTAAGAACTAAAAAATTGCCTTTTTTTATGTTACCCAGCCTTATTACACCAACAGAAACTAAAAAGTTCCTATTTCCTAGCCAAAATTCTTTATAGTTTTAAAGGCATGTATCACAAGGTTTTTCCTTGAACACTTCAGTCAAAAGTGACTTTCTTCATTTCAACTCTAATAGCACTTATCTGACACTTATGGTGCCAATTTGTTTGACAAAATACCGTAAGATCCATTAGCATAGAAGATGCCCTCTTAGTGATGAAGATGTTCTCAATCTCAAGTAGCTAGCACCCTTGGAAATAATGTGGTAGAGTAACTGACTTATTTTGCTTTCTAACTTGTAATATTAGGATGGATGCTCTATCTTTCTTTAAGACTACAAACCTTAGAGGAAATGAACTGCACATTACAGTGGACAAGGAAGAGAAGTAAAAGGAACACGTGTTAGCACCTGTATGAACTCTCTACGATGAACATAATCATTATGAACTAGAAACGTAGTAATAAAAATTTGATTTAAAAAAAATCTCTCTAGGTGTTGGTACAATTTGCTAGTGAGAGTTGGTATTGAATAGATGATTGTGACAACTAAGATAAACACTCATTATCAAACATTTATTTTAGAATAGCTAAGAAGAACTAAGAATGCTCATTATTACTACAGGAGTGCCTCAGTACTCCTTATTATTTGGTTTCCAGAGGCACAAATAAAAATGACAAGTATCTAACAAACTATTTTGCCTGGAAAGAGTAAACAGCCACAAGGCACACGATACCAACAAGTTCTAGCTTGTGCATCTAGTATCAAATAAGTGAGTACAAGACAAAATTTTTATGTCAAAGTACACCAATTACCAAGTTTAATGGTTTTTAAAACAGTCCAGCATCACTAAATCATGAGTGTATTTTAAGTGCCTGGTATATAACACTGCCTGTGTTGGGTTTACCATAGGTAAGGCCAGAACTAGCATAAAGCGGGTGTGTATGGGACAGTAGGCCCAAAAGAACTTTTCTCAGTGAAGGAATGGTCACTTCTTCACTTTCTCAAACATCAGACAGTCACCCACATAACACAATGTAGTGCTCAAAATAGAATGGTATGACCAGTGAACCAAATTTTAATTTAATTTTACCTGAATTAATTAATTTTAAACTTAAATATCCACACATAGCTAGTGGCAAATTTGACCCCAACTATAGAAGCTGAAAGGAATAATATCTTTAAAGACTGGAGAACCCAGAACATGGTGTCTAGCAACTGATAATAAAATAGAACTATTTACAACTAAAAAAAGAGATTAGCCCAAGAGACCTCACTGAATAAAACTCAAAGGGGGATGCTTCAAAAAACTTTAAATGATCCTAAGAATGCTCATTATTACTACAGGAGTGCCTCAGAATGAGAAGTGAACACAATAGTAAACATAGACACTGAGGCATTTTTAAATTTTATCATAATACTGTCCAATCTGTACCATTAAATAGAACTGGACTTCTGACCAAGGATTTAGCTCAAGATGTACCATGCCTATCTTAGGAGCACAAGGGCCTGACTTTAATCCCCAGGACAACTACGACTACAAGGAGGAGGGGGGAGGTAGAGGAAGAGGAGGAGGAGAAGGAGCAGGAGAGGAAGAGGAAAAAGGAAGAAGAGGGAGGGGGAAGGGGAGGAGGAAAAGAGGGAGGGGGAAGGGAAGGAGGAGAAGAGGAAGAAGAAGAAAGAAGAAGAGGAAGAGGAAGAAGAAGAAAAGCAGAAGAAGAAGAAGAAGAAGAAGAAGAAGAAGAAGAAGAAGAAGAAGAAGAAGAAGAAGAAGAAGAAGAA
>PVIC010042197.1:0-15884 GCA_004025085.1 Thryonomys swinderianus
ATAGTGTTGAATCAGCCTTCTCTCCTCCAACATACACGGCTGAGGCACTGGGGCCCAAACCTGGGGCTTTGTGCATGCTGTGCAAGTGTTCTATCTTGCTCTGTTCACTGCCTTCTTTTTACCCTCAAACTTGGGGACTTTTCAGATGCTGAAGGATCTACCAGGCTTTGAAATCAGAACCTGTAAAGGTGGGAGCATTCATGCCAATGAGGACTGGGAAACACTGAAGGGATGTCCCGGTTCTCTGTCCTCTGGACCAGTCTGCATGGCAAGGAGCTCCCTCCCTCTCCATGAAGCCTCACACATGCTCCACGTTGGCTTCTCTTCTCCCTGTCTCCAACCATCTTTTCTCTCTTTCACCTCTTTTCCTGGGATCACATCTTAGATCAGCCACATCAAGTCCTTGTCTCGTAGGCTGTGTTTTAAGTGGAACCCAAACTAAGACAGAGACATTTATAATTTTAAAAAATTCAATCAATCAAAAGTACAAAGTACAATTCAATCAAAAGTACAAAGAATAAATTTTTTTCAAAATCCCTCTCCAATCAGGTATCTACGACACTCATAGGAAACTTGAAACAAATCAGATCGGCCTATCTGTTCAGTAAACCTACAGGTCTCTTCCAACATTGGTCACAGAACATTCAAAATCAAAACAAACAACATTTATGTCATTCACCCATTTATTCAAAAATTGTTTGAGGCCTTCTATGTGCAAAGCTACAGTGCTAAGAATTTCAAGACATGTCTCATACCCTCAGGATGCTTATATTCATTTTAGATTCACTTTTTCAAGAGCATATTGATTGAGCAAATTTAAGGCACGCCTGTTCTCACAACCACTTTAGGACTCCTAGGAATCCAGTGCCACTTGTTATAATTAAGAGGCCTTGCCAAGGTAATGGGTTCAAACCATGGCTCTGCCACTGAGCAGAAGTGTGATCTGGAGCCCCATTTTTTTCCTGTTTGCAAAATGAGAGTAATATTCATCGTTGTTGTAGCAAAAATGATAATCAAAGTAACAAACTTGGAATTCTGCCTGACAGAGTAGCACTCAATATACTTTAGCTACAATCACAATGAATATTTTCATGTAACATTACTCTCAGACCCAGAGAGGACTGAGAATTGGGCAGAATAAATAGGAATTCAAAATATAGACACACTGTCTGATACCATTTCATATGACACAGTTTCAACAACTAACAGCCTTGTCACTGGCACTGAGAAAGCATCCTATTCATCCGATCACTCCCTACAACCTCAGGTTGGGCTCACCTATGGGTTGAAGCCATTGTCAGCTGATGACTTGTCCCCAAGTGAAGTGAGTTTCAGACTCCCAAAGAAAAATCTTTCATATAACATTAACACAAACTTTACACAACCTCCATGTCTGATCAAGTAGGTTTGAGGTTCACTTTGTGGCTCAATTCCTCAAGAACTGTTAGGTTAGCCAATTTCTCTCCAACACGCTGTACTTTAAGAGAAGCTGCTGTTTCCAGCACAGGCTAATTCTTCCTAGGTACTCAGTAAATATTTGGGGACTGTGTGAGTACTTGTAGACTTTGATTATAATTCCAGTAGTGAAATGTGTTTGTAAAAAGTGTGGAACATGTTTTAGATAGTGTCTAAATTTTGAGACCTGAATTTCCAAAGGCTTTCCACTCATGCTTTGTAAAATGCTTTTAAAAAGAGAGAAGAGAATCAAAGCATAAAGCTAAACATCAAGTCAGCCACCTGATACAGTGGTATGTCTCTGGATGGGAAGACAGCAAGGGCAGAGGCGAGATCAAAATGGCTGTCATGCCATCCACAAAAATGTGCAAAACCAAGAAATATAAACCTCCACTGGAAAACATTCTAAAGTAGTGACAGAAACAGGCCAGCAATGACACTGCCCTATAGCTGCCCAGAACAACCCACCAACTGAAGATATATTTTGTTGCAATGGCTCATTTGTTAACAACAAAGTAATGTATTACCCAAGTGTGGGTGGGACACACTTATGATCCCAGGACTCTATGAGAAGCTGAGGCAGGAGGATCACAAGTTTGGGTGCAGCCTGGGCAACTGAGTGACTTAGTAAGGCCATACCTCAAAATAAAAGATAAAAAGGCCAAGGGATACAGGTGAGTGTGAAGGCCCTGAGTTCAATCTCTGTTTATCAGCTTCTGCAGTGTTTTTCTTCTAGATAAAACTAGGAGGAAAATTAAAGATTTTTCAACTTAATGATTCTATCAAAACTATAAAAGATTCAAACATGTTTCCAAAAAAAAAAAAGATTCTACCAACAACCCATCTTACTCATTTGTGGTATACTCTGGACTTCATGGGCATTTTTACTTGCATCCTGTATTAGTTTCCTCCTGTGGAAGCTCCTACGTTCCTTGGTCCATCCCAGCCGGCAGTCAAAACACTCTGACCTTTGCTTTTAGTTACTATGTCTCCTTTCCTCCTTCTTTTTGTTATAAGGATTGTTATGTTTCATATCTAGATGTTCCTCCATATCTTCATATGGTCACAGGTGGAAGATTGGGAAGTGGCTGGATCAGGGTGTGTGAATGTAGATGAAGGATGTGATACTGGGATTAAGGGTGTGCATAATGGAAGCCTCACCCTGGGCATAGGTGGCACCAATCAGTAGGTTTGTAGCATGGATGGAATAGAGACCCAAATATTAAAACAGAAACACTAAACCTGCTGCAAAACAGGTTAGGGAGAACTCTTAGAGACACTGGCTTAGGGAAAGACTTTAGGAACAGTAGCATGGGAACTAGCAGAAGAAATCAACAACTGGGATCTCATCTTATTAAAAAGCTTCTGCACATGAAGAGAAACCAACAGCAGAGCAAAAAGACAACTAACAGTATGAGAAAAAAAAATTGCCAGCTGTTTCTCAGACAGGCAAATATCTAGAATATGTAAAGAACTTAAAAATCAGCTCCCCAAATTTAAAGACCCAGTTCCAAAATGGGGGTCTGAAATGAACAGACACTCTTAGAGGAAGAAGTAAAAGCAGCTAAGAAACACATGAAGAAATGTTCAACATCACTGGTCATTCGAGAGATTCAGATGAAAACAATACTGAGATTTCATCTCATTCCACAAAGAATGGTTATCTCCAAACTAACTAGCAACAAATGCTGATGAGGCTGGGGGGAGGAAGGAACCCTTCTCCATTGTTGGTGAGAACGTAGACTGGTGCAACCACTGGGGAGAAAAGTGTGGAAATTCCTCAAAAAACTAGGATTAAAGATATCATTCAACTATGCTATTGCCCTACTAGATATATACACAAAAGAATTAAAAGATTCATATCACAGTGACATATGTGCACCCATGTTTATAGCAGCTTGGATTGTGATAACCAAATCTTGGAAACAACCCAAATGCCCATCAACTGGAGACTGGGTAACGAAGATGTGGTTTTTTTCATAAGTGGAGTATTACACAGCCAGAAAGAATGATAAAATTTGAGTCTTCTATCCTCAAAGGGATGTACCTTGAGGGTATACTCACAAGTGAAATAAAGAGGACACGGATGTGCAAATACCATATCTTTTCTCTGGTATGAGGAACTGAAGGTATAAATGAGTTCTAAAATGTATGATAGGTATTGTACAATAGTAAGAAAATATTCAAAGTGAAAAGTTGGGGTAGGGGTAAGTAAAGAATGGAAAGAAAAAATTTGATGATAAAAAAGGGAACAAAGCTTGTGTATATAGGGGTGAGGGAGTTGGGGGCAGAGGAATGGGAAAAGTGAAAATTAAGTTGTGTCCTGTACTGGTACAAATTTTCAATGCTAATTGTGACCATAACATATATATAAAATGTACCAAAATAAAATCAATTTTAAAAATATAAAGGGACAGAAAGAAAGCAGGCCTGCTGCTGCTGCTTACTGCTTGCTGTCTGTCTCTTCCTACCTGCCATGCCAATAATTGTTTCTCCTCTGTGATACCCCTCTGTCACACTGCCCCGCCTTGAGCTAGCTGACTATGGACTGAACCCCTACAAACTATAAGATGAAACAAACTTTTCTTTAACTTGTGTTAGGTTTTGTCTCAGCAACAAGACTAGTAACTAAGATAAAGACTCTAAAGACTGACTACATTGGATCCACCTGGATAAACCAAGATTATTTTCATCTCAAAATACTTAATCTCCTCTACAGATTTCCCATTGTCATGTAAAATAGCATGCTCTTGATTCTGAGGATTGGGGCTGAGTCTGTTATTATTATTGTTGTTGTGGTTGTTGTCATTGTTGCATTAAAAACTCTTACTTATAAATGGTTATCAAATAATAACAAGTGACAAGTTAATGAGTCCCGTCACCTAGTAAATTTTTTGTTTATATTATTTTGAGACAGGGTCTCACCATGTAGTCCAGGTAGGCATGGAACATATCAGATAGCCTAGACTGACTGACCTAAAAAACATGATCCTCCTGCCTCAGCCTCTCCAATTCTCAGATTATAGGCATGCACCACCACAGTGATTCATCTAGTAATTTTCATTCAGATAAACTAAGCACGGCCCAAACAAGTAGCATTCACTATTCTAATTCTTCCTCAGACCATACTACTTTATGTCTGGCTACTGCTTCATACAAGTTACAAATAACTATTCGTTACTTTTTTATAAATACAACCCATGACTTTTAAGAAAATATAGAAAAGAAAAGTTATTTAATCCCTTCCTTTCTCTAAAGAATTGTTTTCCCAGGCCAGAGATTTAGCTCAGTGGTTCTGGCACCTGTCTCACAAGTGCAAGGTCCTGAGTTCGATCCCTGATAACCATATACCACAATGCCAGGTGTGGTGGCTCGTGCCTGTAATCCTAGCACTCGGGAGGCAGAGACAGGAGAATTGCTGAGTTCGAGGCTTGCTTAGCCTACATAGTGAGCTCAGGGCCAGCCTGAACTCCAAAGCGAGACCCTGTCTCAAAAAAAAAAAATTTTTTTACCCCTACTAAATCAAAGAAAGAAAAAAGTCAACATTGATAAACATGTTTCTTGATTTAAAAGTAGAGAAAACAGGTAACATATACTCATTAAATTCCTAAAAAATACAAGGTAAAAAGATGAAACTTTGGAAAAAGTACTGTCTATCCAAAGAAGCTCAATATACAATTCCAAAAAGTGAAGAGACTTGTTATATAACATAAGAAATAATGTAATGTGCTTCTAAAAATAGACACTGACAAGCAGGGATTTAGCTCAAGTGGTTCTGCACCTACCTTGGAAGCACAAGTGCCTGAGTTCAATCCCCAGTACTGGAAAAAAAAAAAGAAAGAAAGAAACTGATTTTACTAAAGCTTCATATCTCAGGGAGCAACTACAGCCGTAGTCCATAGAACAAGCGCTTCTTTCTCCCATACATGTGTTCAGTAGGTTTCATGGATTTTCTGGCTGGATGTTACAGACAAAGCCCAAGAGGTTATCCAAGACTTCCCTGTTCTGCCAGAAGTAGGCCTGGAGGACAGCCATCTTCTTCTGGGCCTCCTTCTCCACTTCACTGCTGCAGCTGCCACAGGATCCTAAGGCCACAGGTTGCTTGGTCTTGAACTCTTTGCAAGTGTCATTGTTCAAACAGCCTGAGCTTATTTTGCCTGCTTCAGCCTCTGGTTCTTTCTCTTGTGGCCCCAGGACACCTGCTCCACAGCTGCTTAGCTGCTAGATTCCCTGAGACTGGGTACCCATGGCTGATGTGGCTCACAGTCCTACTGAGCGGCCACGGTACCTAGGATCAGCTGACCTGGAGCTCCTGAACACATTACTCTGCCTGCCTCGCACATCTATTATGGAGTAATAGTATGGAAATGTATTGTGGAAGAACAATGTGCTGCTGAAAGAATTTCTAAGAGAAAATTGGTCAAAGAGAGAACCAAGTATTTCAATTTTTTAAAAAAATCATGTTCAAATTCAATTTGCTCTTTTTTTTTTAACCTAAAATGAGGGAACTGGAATGTGTTAGAGATCTTATGTAGGTGGGAGAAATCCTACTTTATGAGTTTTGGTGGGAATGAGAACAGCTTCCTATTATAACATAAATATGTTAATGTTGGTTTTCTGATCTCCTCTTACAACTGAGGCCTATATCTGGGATACAGCTGCACCAGACACAAAGATCCACAACGACTCTGATTAGAGAGCTGGTGGTACAGGAAGCAAGATACAAGCAGCTTCTCTCAGGCATAGGAAGTTTATCCAACTAACACCACTAGTACTAAAGGGAATGAAGTCATTTATCCACCTCCTAGCTTTAAACTTGGTATACTGCCCTTCAAGTTGTCCTGTGAACTATTTAATATTTTAGTAAACTCTTCTTAACTGCAGCACATCTGGTTTCTACTGCTTACAAATAAGAACCCTGGCCAATGCAGAGAGTATGTGAGTACAAAAACACTATAGAAATTAAGGGGTCGGGAGTCAACCAGCTCTGGTTTAAATTCTGGATCTACCACTTTCTAGCAGTATAATTTGGCGTATTACTTAACTTACAAAGTTTCAATGAATAATAATAATTTAAACCTTGATGGACATGTCAGCATCAAACAAGAGAGCACATGTAAAAGGACTTAGCCCAGTGCTTAGTAGATAGTGATAGTTCAGGAAGTAGCAGTTATTGTTAATTTTTAAATCTTAAGAGTTAGGGCATGAGCAGAGTGTCCTTGATACTCACTCTTTCCAAATAGAATTCACAATTGTTAGCTTGGCACACGGCTACTTGGATGTCATGGTGTAAATTCTAAATGGCCTTCATAACTCACATGCCAGGTTGGTTGACAACTAATAGGCCTTAGAGAAAGTTATGGGACCATGAAGGCTTCAGATTCATCAAGAAGGCTAATCCATTCATGACTTCATAATCTGGTGGTATTATTATTATCGAGAAGTGACAGAAACAAGAGATGGGGCCTAGCTAAAGGGAGTGGAACTAAGTGGTATAAAATCGGGTGCTCTGTCTGCTCCCAGCCCCTTCCTCACTTTCGGTCAGCTTTCTGACCGTCATGAGGTAAGTAACTGTTCCCTACACACATCTCAGACCCTCTCCCATGATGATTCTGTGTTGCCACAAGCCGAAAAGCAACGGAGCCAGCTCATCATGGACTGAAACCTCCAAAACCATGAGCCAAAATAAATCTTTCCTCTGTCGAGGTGTTTATCTCAGATTTTGTCATAGCCGTGCAACACCGATTACTACAGTGGGATAGAGCATAGCCCACCTACCCCACACTGGAAGCGAGACACGCCTGTGTGAGCAGATTCTGAGCAACAGAGAAGTACAAGTAACTCCTGGGAAGTGTCGTTAAATGGAAGACATGTGCTTGAATTTGTGTCTTGTTTCAAACCGGAAAGCAAACACTATAGTTGAAGCTTCAGTGGGTTGATTAAGCCACATGATAGCAGTCATGACGCGACTAGAACAAAGGTAAGACCGAAGAAATTCCTGAGGATCATGGAGCACTCTCAGAAACCTTGGAGTCATTGCCTTGGATCTTATTACTTCAGAGAAAAATAAACTTTCATGTTGTTTAAGCCTGTGTCATTTTGAATTTCCATCATTCACAACTGCATCTACTCCTACTGACACAGACAAGAGCCTCTATTCTACCACTGAGTGCAGGAATCCCTTCTAGCACACTTAGGACATTCTCGATGCGGAGCTATCCAATTCTGTTTAAACACTTCCGGTTACAAAGTCTTCACTATCACACAGGGAGCTGATTTCTATGTTTAAAAGCTGTTATCGTATTCTTTGATCACTACATAAATTTACTGTTACAGAAAACAAACAGTGGATTGTGTATCAAATAAATATGCAAGAAGTACAGAATCATGCCTTTCAAAGTAGAAAATTCCTCATCATTCCCACTCCCATAAACTTCCCTGGAACTAATCATTTTCAACAGTCTAGTGTTTGTCATTCCAGTCCCCTCTCGATGTAACACATACATTCAAGGAGGTACAGCAGCAGTGAAAATACAGTACAGAAAAAGTACAGGTTAAAGATAATCCACCACCCCCAATACTCATTAGATAAGAGAATGGTGGAATGAAGAAGACAGAGAAGTCCCAAAGGAAATCAAGTCAAGCCTAGTGAGACTGGCTAATAGTATTGTGGGCAGAAGAAGGGGCACAGCAGAAGTCAGAAGAGAAAGAATGAAACGTCCAGTAAGAGATAGTTTCCTTCTATAAGAAGGCTGAACTGTGAGGAAAACAGCTCGAGAGAGTATGTCTCGATCACTTTTATTGTCATTGGGATAAAATCCCCATTATCTACAACTTGAAGGTGGGTTGTTTGGGGCTCAAAGTTTCAGTAGTTTCCGTTCATATTTGGCCTGCTTAGATACAGAAACAACACGTGGAAGGGGCTGGGCAGAGCAAAGCTGCTCACATCATGGCATCCAGGAAACAGAAAGAGAAGGGAGAAGCCGGGGAAGGAGATATGGCCTCCCCCCACCCTCCTTCCCCCATGACCTGTCTCTTCTGGACAGACTCATCCTTCCAGCAGCACAGTCAGTTGCTGAACTCACTGCTGAGTAGTGTTCCCATGATCTGATCACCTTCCACAACCCACACCTGTGAACAAAAGAAACCCTTGGAAGATATCTAGCCAAACAATCTAGAAATACTGGTGTGAAGGCTGAGTATGTAGAAACCAGCCTCATGAGACTGGATAAAGCCAATCACACATGAGACTCAGAGCACCAGACAGCAGGGGGGAAAACGGTTCTGAAGCAGGTACTAGAAGGAACATCTGCCTTTAGAAAGTAAGAGCAAAAGCAACAAGAACAGAAATCAACTCAGTACTTAGTCGCTTTCCTCATTAGTAAGACAAAAAAGGAGGCAACTTAAAGGAGGCAAGGTTTATTTACATCACAGTTTATAAAGTCCATAGTCAGCTGGTTCAAGGCAGGACAGTATGGGAGAGGGGCAGGCAAAGCAACAGCTACTCACCTCATGACTTCCAGGAAGGACAGAAGAAACAGAGGAGCTGTAAATGGAGCTGAAACCTTCCAGAATGCATGCTCAGTGACCCATCTCCCCTGACCAAAATCCACTTTCTTACAGCAAGGCATATATTCCACCTCAATAATCCGATCATCTTTCAAAAGCTGCATTTTTGAATACATGATGCTGGGGGCAAGACATCTAGATATCAACTTTAACAAGGAGATTGGAATGTAAGTGCCCCCCAAAAGCCTGGGTGTTCAAAGTGTGCTCCCCACCGAGCTTTGAGCTATTGAGAAGTGGTAGAAATTTAAGAAGGGAGCCGAGTGAGAGTTTTAAATCAATGGTGTGTGTTCTTGAAGGGCGTGCTGGGGATTCAGCCCCTTCCCCTTCCTCTATCCTCTCATTCTCTAGAGACGTTAGCAGGTCTCGTCTCTACAAACTCCCCACCACAGCAGCTTGCCTCACTACAGCCTCTAAATCAACAAGGCCAATCAACCTAGGACAGAAACTTCTAAAACTATAAGCCAAAAATGAGCCTTTCCCCATTAATCATTTGAAGTTACAATAACAGAAAGCTAACAGAATTATGGACCCTCAACCCAACAACAAAACACCCCAACTCTCTGCTACAGGAACCTGTTGAAGAGATCGACCAAGCAGTCGAGAGGTAAGAGAGCAGAGAGGAGGAGAGCCTGGGTTCATACAGGATACAGCCTTGAACGTATGAGTGGAGGACAATAAAACAGAGAGGATTTTAGTTGTCAGGGGCCAAAGGAACCCTGAATCTATACCCTGATATAATCCTTGGCCCTTTCAGCCTCACTTCATTTGTCCTGAGGGACCTCTTTCTCTGACTACCAAAGTTGACACAATCTTTGCCTACAGGCCCTGTCCACACCTTTTCGAGTACATGTTTCAGAAGCTTGGTGGTCCAACAAAGATGATAGTATTTGAGTGGACTTAAGACCTCCCTGCAAAATAAGACAACTAAGCCTGGTACTTATATTTTGAGAAACGTTAACGTGGAAACTTTATTGTTATTGTAAGGATGTGAGGTGGACCTAGAACTGTTGCTACTGTTATTGTAACATTTGTATTATAGGTAAGGAAAATGAAATGCAGAGAAAGCATATGACCTACCCAAAGTCATCTACTGAGGCACCCTGACTCTACTGAGGCTCCTAGTCAGGGCTTTTCCTCTATGCTTTGAGATGCCAGCTCATTCTTTCTGTGGTTTTAAGGCAAGATTTAAATGACTGTATTCCCTGCAGACAGAGTGGTCTACAAGCTTGACCTGTTGAATAGTTCAATAAATTTATTTTTATAGCATTTTGTATAAATATTAAAGAAATTATTTTAGCAATTTTCGCTTCAAATTTAGACTGTGGCAAAATTTGCACTTTCAGTCCCAATTCCATCTGACAGCAGAAAACATCATCAGTCTTACTGCTATCTAAACAGGCTGAACGAAGCGCACCATAGCCCCGGTCCCTCCCACATACACCCTACGCCAGAGACCGGAGCTTGCGCTGTAACCCAAGGTCAAACTGAGTGGACATGAGCTGAACGAGTATGTTGTCCTTGAGTCAGATCTTTTGCTACACCACTAGCATGTTTCCTTTTCAGCTCAAATCTTTTAAGCTCCTGGTATTTTGAATACACTATCTCTTGGAGCTTCACCGAAGCCCCGCAAATTAGGTGCTGCATAACACCCAGTTTAGAGGCTAGCAAGTTACCCAGGGCTCTACATAAGCAAACAGATTCAAAGCTAAGTCTATCTCTTCCCAAGATCCCCTCTTTCAAGTGCTCCACTGAGCCTCCTGACTCAGGGATGTGATGGTGATGGGAGAAATGCAAATAAATCAATAATCTTGGCATGTCCACAATGAAATTTTTCAATTGAGTCTACTTTTTTCAAAGAAAAAAAAAGCAAATAGAGATAGATCAGTAGACATTGTAAATATTATTAGAAATACCCTATATTTGGTTTAGACCTCTACGGATATGTTTTCCTATTTAAAAGGGAGACTACCAGACAAGAGGAAGTTGATGGGGGGTCGAAGGAGGTGTAAAGTGTGGTCATGGGCTGGATATGATCAAAAGATGGTATGTACATCACTGTAAATGCCACAATGACATACAATGTTTTGTAGAAGTAATATACACTAATATATATGAAATTTTACATACACGCGCACACACACATATGTACATAATATACATGAAAGAAATAATAAAACGGTACTGGTCAATGCCAACACTAGGACGGACCCCTGGGAAACAGCAGACAAGGAGCTGGAGGAAAAGCAAGGAGGAAATGGCACAGGCACCGAGAGCAGAAAGGAGGATCTGTTTCTCTTCCTGCCAACACCAACAGTCTGTTCAACATGTAGCTTTCAGGTTTTTATTTCCCTATAATCACTTAAGCATTTTAAATATTTGTATTCGGAGATAAAGGGAAAGCTTTCACAGTTTTGTTTTGAAACAAAGACACCGTAAATTTGCTTTTTCCTTATTTCTAAAGCTTGCAGGTGTGAAACCCTTGGCCGCTGAGCCCGGATGGCTCCTTCCCCCGCTGCTTGCAGGAAAGAGGTGGCAGAGGCCCTCTGCTCCTCCGCCCTCCGAGCTACCAGAGCCTCGCCTCACAGCCCTGCTGCCTGGAACAACCCCTAAGCCCACATTTGCACGCCAGGGTGTGTACGTGAGTTCCTGCTCATGCTGCGATGAAAATGCAAAGCACCTACTATTTTCAGCCTGAGCAGCTGCCAGGTCTGTGCAGCCAAGTGGGAGGAGGCGGCTCTCCACGCCCAAGCTGGCTGCAGGGAAACATGCAGAAAGCATCGGAGGAGGACAGAGCCTTCACACTTTCTGGAAACACAAGTTTCAGACACCACTTCGGTGATACCCTCTGTAAACAGACATCTTTTCTCACTACCCAAGCTCATCAGAAAGAGCCGCAAAGGCGGGTTGTGTTTTCCACAGGTTTCTCCAGAGTGCCCGTGTGAGGTGGGGCAGGGCTTAGACCTCCCCACCTCCGGCTCCCACAGCACTTACAGGAGCTAAGGGAGAGACGAGCACAGGGTGTAGGACGTGCAGTCGCTCAGGGACCCAGCGGAGGCAACAAACGATTCTCGGAGCAAGACTTGGGGGAGCCGTTCTGTTCCCTCCCACTCAGAGTTTAAGATGCGGCTCAAACCACCGAGGGAACAACACTTCCAAAAGAGTGAAGGGCACTGAATTCAAAGAGAACCCACCCTCCTCAGAGACAAGGGTAGACTTACATGCAACATCCAGGCCAACGGGGGCCCCTGTGTGGCCTCTGAATACTGATTAAGATGCTGAATAAGATACTGACCTCAAATGCTTCGCCTGAGTCCTACTGACCCAGCCCACCCGTGGAAGGTTGTTTGTGTGTCATAAAAGGGTGCGAAACACAGGACTTAAGCAAGGACATAGCCCAAGGTATAGCACGATGGACCTAGAAAAACAACCTTAGTACCACGTCAGCACCAGAGAAGAGGAGTTTATTACTGGGAGCACCCCATGGTGCATTCTTCCCAACAGAAACCTTGGAGTCAGTTGGGCCAAACAGAAACCCAGGCGGGGCTGGGCCGACTAGCTGCTTGTAGAAGGGAAGAAGAGAAGCGATGGGCGGGGATGGGAAGCAGCACAGGGTTCGTTTCAGGTTCCCACAAAGAGATGCCGGCATCTCTGTGCCTCCGCCACATCCCCGTGCTGCCCTCAGCACACTGCTGCCTCCAGGCCGGCACTGCAATTGCCCAGCAGCCTTTCTTGGGCTGCAGATCTTTGTCTTGCTCAGCGGAGACAAGTCTCGGAACAGTCGGTAACCCAGAGCCAGCCTGATGGAGCTGGCACAGAGCCTGGTTCTCCTGCCTCGCAGCCCAGTGGTCTTCCCCACGGGAGAGCAGCTGCCGTGCCCTTCTCTTTAGCCCTGCAGATTGATGGTGACAGATACATCCCTAGGACCTCTGCGACCCTTCTGTCAGCAGACCGCAAATCTACCCACGTAGTGAGGTAAAGGCAAGCCCTCTGCCAGCGCTCTTCCCACCTTCAGGAGGGACGTCCAGAGAAGAAACCATCTTCCCTCTCCACAGGGAAGGCTAAGCAGGAGGACTAAGTAACTAAGCCAAAGGTCCCAACAGCGGCCGGTCCCGAAGGTGGAAGGAGACAGACCACCACCACGTCGCCTGACTTATGGAGACTCTCATCTCTCACCGGGTGCCCCTGCAGCCAGTGGGTACCCGTGTGCACCCCCCACCTTCCTGCTCTGAAATACCCCTGCCGAGCCACCTTGCCCCCCCGAACTAATGCACTGTCAGGCCCCTGCCAGGGAGGCGGCGAGCTTGCGCACTAAGGTGACCGTAAGGGCAGGAGTCAGAATTTTTACTTTCTTACCTCAGCTAACCTTATGCAACTGCAAAGTTTTAACCTAAATAAACATCACGCAGGGCTAAGGAGTCATGGGGTGGGCAAGGACAGAGGCTGGCTTTCTCAGGAAGCAGTGTCCTGTCTCTGGAAAGGCAGGGCCGAGGTTCTGCGCCCGCCCGTGGACGCATACTCCCCTCTGGGCGTTTCTGACCAGCGCCAAGCTCCTTGGCTCCCAAATGTGGCAGGTCACTGGAAGCCTCTTGAAACGCTGAGCAATATCTGCTGCACGACACGTTCGCCCTGGCTGACTAGCTGCTTTGCATGCCTATGGGGCAAGCAGGCTATTTTTGAGTGGATTTCATAACCCCCTTTGAAGCTGCTGCGGCTGCTGATTGCACGTTTCCAGCTCTGCTCCTGTGGTAAGAATGTCGACAGAGACAGCACATTGTCAGAGAATAGAGAGAAAGCAGGATCGAGAGATTAGGAGCACAATTTCCCTGTCTAGACACAGTTCGCACAGCCAGCATCTGCTTCAGTCAGGGCCCCTGGGATTCAGCAAATCGTGCTGATAACTCTGAACCGTCTATACCACACCTTTACCCCCAAGGCATTGCCGGGGGAATCAAGGCCCTCAGACATCCTTCTGAGATAAACCAGGGGGAACTTCCAAGCATTGTATAGAGAAAAACAATCAAAATATCAGAAAAATCTGTCAATGTCTACATATCTGGTGGGATCAATTTTATCAATCACTAGATTGATTGCTCATTTACTGGTCTTAGTTTGTTTTGCTGTGTTGGGTTTTTTCAATACAGGGTTTTGCTGTGCAGCCTAGACCGGCCTCAAACCTTTGATTCTCCTGCCTCAGCCTCTCAAGTGCTGGGAAGACAGTACAAAGACACCGTTTCTCAGTTTTCTTCTCTGCTTACCTCCTGACACCTGTTAGCCTATTACCTAGTTAGCTCTGTGTTGTCATTGTCTTATTTAATTCTTCCCTTTGGTCCTGTTTCTCCCCTTTCGCCCACGTGCTAAAGCTGTGTCAGAAAGCACATGTGAACTGTGACATTCACCTTTCGCTCCTGAATCCCAGCATGGGTGAGCAATTCTCCCCATCAATCCTTTTTTTGAAATTTAATCATGTTTTTGACATGTTCCTTCACCCAGTTTTTTCCCCTGCTTCCCACCGTCTCCTGTCTTCTTCTGATCACCTATGAGAAGCTATCTCAGGGTTAGATCTGTACCTCACTTACTCCTGTTTTCGTCACAGCCTGATAGTGTTCTCAGTAAAAATAATACCACCCAACCATCGAGTGGGCACTGAATTCATACCCTGCATATATTTCTCAATTTTCATCTTCATTCACAATCCGCTGTGGAAGCTGCTATTATGGTATGGTTTCAGTCTAGAGAGGCTCATGTGTTCAAAGGTGGGGTTTATGGAAGCTGACTGGATCACAATGGATTAATCCACTGAAGAATTCAAAGCTAAATATGCTGTTAGGAAGTGGGGTCTAGATGGAAGAGATGGGTTAATAGGGCTTGACTGAGAAAGGTGACTCTCCCTTCCCGGCCCCTCCTTTCTCTCCCTCTGCTGCGTAGCTACCAGGATATGAGGGCTCTTCCTTCACCAGACATCCCCATCATACCCTGAAGCCAGCTAACTACAGACTGAATCCTCTAAAACCTGTCAGCCAAAATAAACCTCTTTTCCTTTAACTTTGGGTCTCACGTACTGCGTCCAGTGATAGGAAAGTGGCTAAGACAAGTTATTTAACCAAATGTATGCATCAAACCTGAGGCTTAAAGAGGTAAAGTAACTTGGCCCGTTGACCAATGGCAGAAACTGGCTTCAAATTTAGGTCTGCTTGGCTGTGGAGCCGGAATAGTTAACTATCACCCTTTCCCTCTTGTGAACTGAAAGAACTGGGGGTGAACAAATGCATATTTCAGATTCCCAGCGTTCTGGCCACTTTGTTTCTTATATTTCCTTTTGGCTCTTTTCCAATTCTCAAGAAAAGCAGAACCCTGAAGAAAATTCAAAGCTCTAAATCCAGAGACCAACTTCATTCTCCTTAACCCCACACCCATCCCCTGCAAGTCCTGGAGCCTGTTATCCAAGACGATAGACTTCCCGTCCTGTCCCAGGAAAACGTGATCCTAGTTTTTCTCAGGCGCACCAGTGGGACCAAGGACAACCGAGGGACCACGACTGCTGTCATCTCGCCCATGTGTAAAATAGGGCCATCGCCCAGAATTACTGTGGCTGCCTGGTTTCTCAGGGTCAATTCTATTCATCCCAAAGTCGCCCAGCTCCTTCCAGGTTCTGTGCCCGTATTGGCCAGCACTGCTAGAGGTCACTTCAGAAGACAGGGACATAACAAACTAGAAAGCCATAAAAGATTAAGGGATCTTTCCACAGTATCTCTCCCCCAAGTACTTAAGAGAATATTAAATTCTCATAATTTTACCCTTTCCTCCTCTTCTAACAGACAAGCATCTTACATTTTAGAAAAGAAGCAAAAAGATCCACACTG